>JACTAT010000257.1:234823-262753 GCA_014526335.1 Chrysaora quinquecirrha
GGAAACTTTTTCCTGTTAAGTCTACCGTTTACAGATTTTGGAAGATCTGCCAAAATCAGGAGGTTATCAAAAAAACGCCCTAAATTTGCTAGACAAGCAATGTTTGAACGTTCTGCCATGTAACAAAACATTGACAAAAATGAAGACACAGAATTCGTTACACAACGTTTTAGAAAAAATTCAAAAGCATTTTTCTTGACGCATACAAAAAAATCCTTCACAAGCATAATTTTGGCAAAACGTAAAGCATTTCGTTTCACAAACAAATTTGAAATGTTTGACAAACATTGTTTGATTGTTAGGCCTTAGGCCTAAGACGTATTCGTACAAACAAACTTGCTGTAAAATGGAATCGCAAACATACAAATAAATTTACGACAATGAAAAGCTAAATAACATGGTTTTAGTTTGAAACAGTGTTTCTTACTGGTATAGATTCAAGCTCTTTTTTCTGCCTATTAAGTTCTTCTGTTATTTCTGATAATTTTCTTTGGCTGTCGTTTCTCTGTGACTCTAGATTCATCAACTCAGACCTACAACAAGAAGATAATCCTGTCATGCCATGCCAGAGCGAAACGAGAAAATGAAGCTATGTACCGACCATAGATGAAAGCGTTTCATTCTCGTTAACGGTATTCTTTCTTCTATTTAGAAATTTGTGCTCGTCTTAAATAAATGAGGGAAACACGCAAGCGAATTGAATTGCTGGATGCCAATGACTTGTACCTTGAAAGTCTAAAAGCTTGACTTCACGACACTTGGCGATTCAGAGTCCTTGGAATTATTAAATATCAACCCCTTTCTTCTTGAAATAGCGGACAAGCAGAGTGTCAGGTTTTCTTTAGCAGTGCAGCCACCGGGGTCGAAAACCAAGGTAGAAGTCCAGCAAAGTAAAATCCACCGAAAATACAACGAACAAGAAGATATTGTTTCAAGGTTTGAAAATAACGAGCTCACCTTGTGGCAATGGCTTGCTTTTTGTGTTCTTCTCCAAGCTGCTCAAGTGACTGTATGTTCATTTTTATTTGCACCAAAGACTCCTCAGCAGACGATTTCTCTTGAAGAATAGCCTAAAAGACATTGCGATACTTTTTCAAACATTTTTGAAACAAAATGAAGCAAAGATCTAGCTTTGCCAATGATTTTAAAACCATCTTCGTTGTAATTTTCTGTAAAATGTGTGTGGTCCAGTAAATGATGCCTTAATGTCTGTATCATGTCCCAGGGTGGGTTGCTGTTTGGAAATGCGGAGTGGTTCTCTGAGGAGTGTCAGACCAGAGTCAATAGAAGTGAGTCTTCACCTCTATTGACTCTGGTCAAACGCAAAAAGTTTTTAAGTATGAAGAAAGATGTTTCAACTCTTTTCGTTATTTAGCACTTCTTACAGCAACGTTCCAGTTTTATTCCTTAATTTGAAAATTTGTGTCAGTAAACGTCTTTACATAAAAATCTTTGTTGAATTGCATCTTGATTGAATCTAAAACATGCCATTAGGCGCTTTATTTGTAAGCTTGTTTCCGTTATCAACTAGTACTGAAAAATCACTAGATAGAGCCTTTGCCACTTGATTGGCTGATACCAAAATAAACAAAAGTAAATTGAAATTTGCGACTGAAAATGGAATTAGGAAAAACCAAGGGATCTTCTTACCTCTTTTCTTATTATTTCTTGTTCAATTTCTAGTCTTATTGATTTCAATTTCCTCTCTTTGTCCGCTAATATTGCCTCTGATTCTTTAATCTTGAGTAAAAATATAAGAAAGAAATAAAATATTTATTTTTGAACTTTTTCAAAAACAATGTAACGAGTTCTGTTTCTTTGTATTTGTCAAGCAATGTTTTGCAGTTGTAACGTGGCAAAACATTCAAACATTGACAAACAATTCAAAAATTGACAAAAAATCGCTTGGCCAGGTCATAAGAAGTTGCTGACAACATTTGATTGATAAGAATACCATATGATTGTAATGATCTTTAAGATCCTCGCAAGATTTCGCTAGGCCATCATCCGGGATAGTAATCTTTGAGGGTTTAGTCACAACTGAATCGTAGAAATTGCGATAAACAGGGGAAACATTCTTGGGTTTTTTCGCCTGACACTCCTCAGTCATTCCTCCTCATTTCGAGCCGCATCTGGGTATAAGTTCCGCCTTAGTTCATCGTTTCGGTCTGTTTCTAACGTTAATACTCTGAGGAGTGTCAGACGAAAAAAGCGTTTAATTATGCCCAAGAATGTTTCCACTGTTTATCGCAACTTTGAAGTTTTTTACTAATTGTAGTAATCTAGAAATTCCTATCAATTTCCACTTTCGAAATTCTGCAATCATGTCTCCGGTTCCACAATTGTTTACTACCAAAAGTTTTTCATTTCTGATCATGCTAGGCAATAAGGCTATCCCGCTATTTGCCGAGAAGCATAAGTAGTTATAACCTTACGGAAAACAAGTGTTAAATAACCAAAAGCATATCACGTTTTAATAATCAATAAGACATACTTACATCCGAATCGATCATATGTCGAATCGGAGATACAGGCCATATTGATTTTTGTGGAGTTGAAGTTTGAACTTGGCCTGAGTTTGAATTCACCTTATCACTGAATCTACTTGACGAAGTCTGGCTGGTTTTCTTTTCCAATTCCTTCCTCAAGTCATTCTTCATAATTTGCCATTCATTATAAGAATCACTCAGAACAATTTGTTTCTCTTCCAAAGATTTCTGTGATACATTCCTCAGCTCATCATGGCTTCCTGAATACTCCGAATTGTAGCTGTTTTTCGAATGATGAGAGTTGTGTTCACTTTGTTTAATACTGCTCCCATAATTTGGAGAGCTCATTATATTATCAGCTTGTCCTTCATATACAACAGACTGAAGTTTCCTTGCTCGGTTTGATGAGCTGTTTGAGTTATTTTCACTTGAGGTCTTTGTGATTCCACTCTGGTTCAGTAACCGTTCATCTTTCACTGCATGCTTGAAATGAAGCCTTTCAAGTGAACTTATAGACGCCCCATCACTTTTACTGTTCTTTGATTGATCACTATTCATCGTATAAGATCTTCTGCTACGATCAGTCTCAAAAGAACCATGTCCATCAAACTGACTCACATTATTATTCATCTGCTGCTTTGACAGGTCACTTGTCGTAATCATTCCAGCTTTTGCATCCATTTTGAGCCCTGCTGTGCGAGCTCCAAAGTCACTTTGTTCTCTGTAATTAATTGTTCTTTTTGGCTCTTTTTTGCTTTCAGCACTCCTATCCAGGTTTGGGGGTTGTTTCCAGTTTTTATCTGAAAAAATACAATGCAAAAATCAATCTTGCATCTAAATCCTTATGTCGATCTACGAAACGATAGAACTAGCTCCAACTAGTTGTAACCGCTAACTTATGTCGAAATGGCAACAATTAGCCAGAACTTGAAGGATACAGTTGATCGAGGTCAACAAAGCGCTCATGTCGACTGAAAGGAATCAGTTGTCAACTAAAAGCAGAAGTAGAACATGCCCAACTTTCTGCAACTGTGCGCAAACTAGTTGCTATTAAGAAACAGGTCAGTAACGACCAATTAGTTCCAAAATGTCACCAACTGATAGTCGGCAACTAGTTCTGACTTTGCAAAATGTCAACACAAGACTCGCTTTACTTTCTGGAACTGCGGGCCTACTATATTTAGTCTTGATTGTTTTGATTGTTAATTTGAAAAGTTGTATCAGTGAACCTCTGTAAAAATGCTATATCATATTGCAGAATCTAAAACTTACCATCAGATGCTTTATCTGTAAGCTTGTTCCCAGTACCACTTGATTTTCTAGTGAAAAGATATTTAGATTTTTATCAAGTCTATGAATACTTTTTTCAGTAGTTAAGAAGATATAAACAGCAATAGTCCTGCAATCCAATTCATATGATTTTACTTACGTTGTATCACCAAGATTGACTTTGCCAAGGAGTTTTGCAAGGAGCTCTTCTCCTTCTTTCACTTTTGAATCATAATCTACAAAACATCAACAACCAGGCATCAAACATTTAAAAAGTTCAAGAATTCAAAAGTTCTTATAGTTTCTAGTTTTAAGCCATTTCCAGTATCCAGCAACATTCCATTTCTACTGCTTGCTGGTGTGGAAAAATCTGAGGTTGGTCTCATTCACTCAACCTCATATCATTATAGAATATTAATGCCATTATGGAATATCATTATGGAATATCATTATGGAAAATCAACTAACACTGAAGGTGGTCATTCTCAGAGAGTTTTTTAGATCCTCCTTGGCCCTTTCATGTTCCAATTACGGGTGCAGCATTTTTTATGTGATTATTCCAGTCACAGAGAGCACTTTTATGCGTTGCGATTTGTGCTCCCAAGCCTGAAATTGAACCCCAAATCTTAAGCACAAATGCCGCAAGTGCTTACCACTACGCTATGTTACCTTTTAACCTGAATTACCAAAATAAAGAGATTTTTACCTGATAAATAACCTTTGTAATCATCAGAAAGCTTTTTCTGTTCTTTCCTTCCAGGGACTGATTCTTCCAGTACAATTGAATCACTATCTGATTTTTCACCCACTGATCTATACTTCCAGTTGGAGCTAGTAACTTCTGCATGATCCTCAGTCTTCGTATAATACGTTTTTGTATTCTGAGGTACCTTGCTGGTAGGATTCTGGAAAATGGGCTTATCCGTATTCTTGAGTTCTGATCTGGCATTGATTTGCTTACTTGGGATGGCTTTTTCAGGGCTTTTCTTTGTCTCTGGCTTGTAATTAGGGATATCCTTTTGCAAATAATTTGCATCATAGCTTTGTGTGTGTTTGTAATCACCAATCGAGAGACCTTGACTATACTTGTACTGATAGCCAGCTTTTGGAGGAGAGTTTGAACCAGGAGAATACTTCCCAGAGGAATATAAACTTGCCTTCAAATCTGATTCATTCTTTGCACTTTTGAGATCATTTTCTGTGAGTTCTTGTTGATAGATCAAATCAGTTGTAGTTGAGCTTTTTGCATCAAGAAAACTATCGTTTGCATTAAATGACAGATTATGTCCGATCAAAAAATCAGTGTCATCACTGCATCTGTCAAGAGATATAGCTGAGTTTCCTTCACTGCCCTGGTCAGCATGTTCCAATTTCCAATCCATGTTTTGATTTGTCACCTCTAGAAAAAAGATAGCAAAAGTAATCAATTTTGGGAGTAAGACATGTGATGTACAGAAAGGGAATACTATCAAGTGGAACTTTTATTTGCTTGATATCATCTTGAGAGCCTAGATTTCAAAGTTAACAATCTGGAGTCAAACTGGAATTGGTGCACACCCTGCAAAGAAGGCTATTGTTCTCAAAACAATAGGAGCATTGTTTTCTTTAGTTTTCACAAAAATTGTGCACAGTTAAGTTTTCGCACAGGGTCTGGGGTATCATATTGATTTCCATCTCAATCTATTCATCTAAATTTCACCTCATGCTCCTGCCAGGTAATCAAACTGGTAGGGGAGATGCATTCTCTGGCCCTAGTTCTATTTTGCACCTACTACCAGAAATCTAAGCAAAAGGGCTTTCTGTTTGGCAAAAATATGGGATAGAAATAGGAATTGGGTTTAGCTGTCAAGCTGTGGGATTGAAATCCAGCCAGAGCCAAGGAAATCTACAGAGTGTGGCAGTTCTCAATGAGACCTTGTGCATGCAGAAGTAAATTTCCATGATTCCTTTCTATTGTTCTATTGTTCATCCCAGGCATTTACGCACCATACTCTGCAGATTGGGAGCCAAAATTTAGGGGGGGGGCATTGGCCTATGGAGTCTCTGTTGAAGTGAATTACATGTGCTCAACTGCAGTTGCCCAACACCTGGGCTGGCTACGATATGATAACACAAAAAGGCATTTAGTAATGCTACGTGTATTATGGCGTAACCGTACCGTAAGGTATCCTGTCGTTGATCATTTTAGGCCTATTTATATTGATCAAATCAAAAAACGTAAACAATAATTTCAAATTCATTCGTGCAGACAAGGTTACTTATTCACAGACAATTCTTTGACAGTAACCCTTTTTAATTACCAATGATCAACGCAGTCCAATTCAGCTTCCATGAATTCTAGCTTGATGTCCAAAACTTAGGCCATCCAGTCCGCCATGAAACATCAAAGGGAGGGAATAAACGATTAATTTCCACTTAAAATCCACTGTAATTTATCAGTTTATATTCTTCTTTCAACTCTTATGTATCCAATAACTAATCTGCGTGTGCTAAACCAACTGACGCTGTCTTGGTTTGCCAGATTATCAACACTTTTAATCATGAAAAACAAAACACGCTTCTTGTAAAGTCAGCCATTACACAAGGATCTTCTTGTTGACTCTTGTCTTACAAAATTGAGCGGGGTTTTTACAAGCAGCGATTCTGATTGGCTGATGCAGTCATTAGTGTAGCTTCAAATTCTCTAATTGCTCCTCCACAGTAATGCGGGGTCTCAAGTGATTGTTTTTGTTTATGAAGTAAACAATGTACCCAACCAACCAGAGACAGAAACATCTGGTGCTGATATGTGCAACATGCAAAGGTGTGGAAAGTAAACAAATGGCAAATTGTTGCGAAATGAAAACAATCACCTCGAGCGAAGAAAACTTTTTTACTTTACTTTTCTGTTAGGTCCCAGACATTTGAAATTTGCTTGTAAAACAAAATGTTTGACCGTTTGGTTTGGTCTCGTCTAACCAAACGGTCAAACATTATTCACACGTCAAACATTTTTTGCTTGTGACAGGCAGGATACTTTTTTCAGTGTTTTTTCAAGCAAATTTTTCTTGCCATAAAATGTTTTGCGGCACCCCAGATGGCCAAACATTGCTTGAAACCTCAGATGTTCGACCAGCAATGTTTCGTCGGTTCGCCAGGGCTTGATGCTGGTGTGGTGGATGCTCAAATTTTTTGGAGCGTTTCAAAACAATTTTCTAGCTAATTCTGCTTGTCAAACAATGTTTGACACACGCCAGATGGTCAAACATCGCTTGAAAAGCAAATCTCAAATGTTTGACCAGCAATGTTTCGTCGGTTGGTTGGTCAGGGCTTTAAGTTTGGTGCGATGGATGCTGCTAGGCGCAATCAAGCTGTTTTGCTCACGATCGAAAGGTCGTAGGTTCGAATCTTGTAGGGATCTCTTTTCAGAGGGAGCTCGAATCAGCTGCCAAACCTACAGAGGCTGTAAAAGGGTATCTACCCAATTATTCGTTCACGAAAATCAGCCGGCTCGTGCAATCTTTAGGTCTACATAGCCTGTATATGTAGTTGCCTTTAGACCTTAGGGTTTTTTTAGGTGTGGGTGTGATGTGACACGCGTTTTCAATTTCGCTTTCACGAGACGAAGAAATGAAAAAAACAAGTGGCTATATCAAGTTCAAATTTATGTTAAAAAATTACAGCTTTCAAAACTATTGAAAACCATAAAAGAAAAATTTACAGAAAGTAAATAATAAAGCACTAACCATGACAGATTCTGAGCAATAATAATTATCTATATCGACAACGTAGTGTCTCTAACAGTCTTTCTTACTTTTCATAATAATACAAGTTAATTTTCCGAGACGGTGTTAAAATATTAGATAAAAACTAATTACAAACTCGCAGACATAATATGTACAATATCTTTTGAGGAACGAAATTGCGTTAAACGTTAAATTCAACGGTTACACATACAATGCCTGCCAAAAGTCCTTGGAACACCCCCCTAATTTCACCAGAATATGACTCCTCTTTCTTTTCTTGATGGGAAAAACTGAAAATCAGCCCCCTCCCCCCCAAAACAATGTTGTTCGTATTTTAAACACTCTGAGCTTTCATAAGATGCATCGCGGGTTGTTGTGGGATATTCCAAACCGCAGGAAATCAACATTGTTTGAGGGGGGAGGGGTTTCCAATGCTGCCAGTGGAGTGAAAATAGTCTAAGTGTTCCAAGACTTTTGGCAGGCATTGTAGCAAGAAATTGAGAAAGGTTTTACCTTTCAAAGGCCCTGATCAAACATTGATCAAACATTTGCAATTTGCTTTACAAGCAATGTTTAACGGTTCAGTCACGTCACACAACATTGATTGAAGAGAGGAATTCGCTTAGAAATGCTCGAAAAACTTCAAAAGTTAATTTCACGGGGAATTTTTGCAACGTTGCCGACTGGTGAAATTGTTTGACAAACAGGTTTCAAATGTTCGACCAACAATGCTTGATCGATTAGCGAGAGCCAAACTAACATCTGCCCAGCTTTAGATAACTTTTCGGCAGCTTAAGGCACCAATGGTAGAAACCAGACGATATGGAGTCGCACCCATTTACTCGCAATTTTGTCACGGATTCAAGAGCATCAACTTTGCTCTGTTTCTGTGGAGAAATTTACCCTGGCTTCAATCACCCCGTCTTCTTTTAGAAAGCTCACTGAAAGATTAGCTAACTGAAAGATCCCTCTCTTCTCAGTGAGGTAAGAAACAGCAGACGGGGTGACTTCAGCGTAAACACCCAACATTCAACGCAATTAAGGTTATAATTAAGGTTATTATTAAAAAAACTTTTTTAACAAAGGTTACAGATCCAGAGCAATAAAAACCTATCTCTTTGAGCAAACATGGTAAAGGCCTCTTAACATGACAGAATCCAACAAATGACGTTCATAGCGTCGACTTCCAAAAAAAAGGTTCTGTGTACATGTGATGTTAAGAATTCGTTGATTATCTATAAATCTTTAGTGTTCACTCATAATTAGACTTGCCCCAAGTCCACTCCTTAATATCCTTCTCCTAAGGTTCATCGATCATTCCACAAAGCAACAAAGACGAGTTTACTTTGCTGTTTTGGGGAATGGTGGACCTTGGAGACCGATAATGAGAAATTGACTAAGGGCTAGTCTAGATCATAATCTAATCCATCTCTGCGTTTTACAGACTGATATACAACAAATGTTGTTCTTTTCCCCAAGATATTTCTTCTTCCTATAGGGTCGCCCCGGGTCTCTATGAACATATATGAGATGAAAAATTATAAAATTACGTTTTTAACCAAGGATGGCTCATGATAGCCTCTTTGTCTCTTTCGCCATAATCATAAACTAGTTCCTCGCCTGTCTTTATGTCTCTGCTGGCAACTAATATTAATCTAGGTATGTCTTTAATTGGGAAAACCTTCGTACAAACGTTGTTATCTGTTCTTGAATGGTTCAATAATCGTCCAAGTCGGCTGGACTCTTTTGTTGCATCAACACTACAAAAAGAAAGAGAGCATATAAGGAAATGACGGAGGTATGGTTAAGGAGAAAATTAATCTATTTTAATACCACGAAAGGTAACACTCCCATGAGAACGGTAACACTCATTTAAGTCACACTCTGAAGAGAATGGTAACACTCATTTAAGTCACACTCTGATGAGAACGGTAACACTCATTTAAGTCACATTCTGAGAACGTAGGTTCGAAAGGCCTCAGTGTGCCAAAAAAACCTTGCCTATTATTTTTTGCTTCTGCTCTCTATAGTATCCAGTTTTTGGTATAAATCTATTCTACCTTATATAAAAAAGTGCAACATTGCAGCACACGACATGTCCCCTTGATGCCTTCCAGTTTAGCCAATTCATAAACTTTGTAGCTTGGGACAAAATTTGTACCGACATTTCTTGTCTCTGCTACTTGGGGGACAGGTTGCTTGCTTGTCACTTGCATGTTTAGCCACCCTGGACTGGAGGACACGCCGAATGCAATGCTGGGGTTGACACGTATCCTAGTTTAACAACAACTTTAATCATCTCCACTATTTCCAGAACAATCTGGCTTACTGATCAAAAGTAGGATGAAAGTGTTTGTTATATTGTTAAAATAAATGTAAAACCTACCAATATTTCTTGTTTCCATATTGGAAGAAATAACTGTAGCAACCAAATTCTGGATGTGTAGCATACTCTCTTTCACGTTCCAGTGCAACTGAGTAATCAATCAATTCACCAGCATATTCACATATCAGTTCATCTTTTGTAAAGTCTTTGGCAGCAAAAATGCCTCTTCCTTTGTCCGGAAGCACTCTCACCTTGAAAAGAAATTATTTGCAATCAGGAGAAATCCTACACAAATTTGAGTCATGTCTTACTGCCCTCTATCTAGTGAGCAAATCAACTAAAAAATTCTGGATTGCCAACACTAAAATTGAATTAAGTAAGATTTCATCTTTATTAAAGAGCAAAAAAGTGAAACCAAGGAGCTTATACATACCTCTAATCCACTCTCATCTTCATCCAATATCTTTTGCAAGAATTTATCATGTCTTTCAGTCTAAAATGAAAGCAAAGAACATTTTATGTCTTGTTTGTTAAATCATATTCAGAACTGCCATCTTAAAGTGTTCCACATTCCTCTAGGTTAACAAAACCCTCCAACAAAAAAATCCCCATCAATAAGATCAATAAAAAGTAAACTCGTACCTTTAAAGCAGACTTTGGTTTTCTTCCACTTCTTCTGACCTGGAAATGTGATTTCATACTACTCTGCTTCAGATTGGATTCTGGTTCCCTGATAGATAGAAGACAAATGGCGAATTATGGTACTGGCAATGAATCATACAACAGGCTCTAAGTTCAAATGAGTGCAAGGTTCATGAAATTATTAGTCCTTTTGGGAGAGGGGCAAGATCTTAATAGTGTAAGTGATCTTTCAGGCAAGCTGCTCATTAACAATATGAAAGTTCAAGTAGCAAAGAAAATATGCACTTAGCTACAAGGTAAAGATGAAGGTGAAATGATGTTTTAGCGGCAATGGCTAGAATCTCAGTAGTAGGTTAACTAATTATGGCTAGTTGCTACGATCTCAGGAGTAGACAAACTATTGAGATCTCATTTCAGTATCTTATGCTAACATACCATGCCTTGGAGTCTAACCCTAATGTCGCTAAGCTCTTGACACCACTAGTCATTCAGCTCCTGACACCAGGATATGACTACAACATCATAGCATCTTAAACCATGGTCCACCCATCAGGAAAAGATGGCAATTGCAAATGCAGTTTCCTGGTTGGAAATTATGCTTGCACTTGCAACTACGCTTGCACCTCTCCTATTGTTTGACCTATTTTTATGTTAATTAATCTATTGTTTTTTTAATCTTGTCGCAACTACGCAGAGGCCAAAACTTGCATGTTTTCCAGTCTGGTGCAGTTTTTGTCAAGAACTGGAATACTCTGCAATCTCGAAACTCTGTTCCATGTGCTATGTGGCAAAGATCTCTGAGTGGGGATTGTTCTATTGTCCATTTTTTGGCATACACGCATTTTTTTTACAAGGAAGTGCTTTATAAGGAAGGTAGTACTCGGGTAGACAAAACTTAAGGAATTCCAGTACTGGATCGGAGACTATTAAGGAATCTGACTTTATTAAAAATGATGAAGAGTTATGAAGCTGATCATTTACGTGTATAAAACGAGCAAGCAACACTCTTATTGTCAATGGTTTAGTTAGTATTCATTTCTATTCGTCTTCTGACACATTCATGCCCTTATATTCCCTTGTCCCTAGGTTTATTTTTAAGAAACAGGTATAAAAGTTAAGGAATTGCTAAGGAATTTTCAGTGCTCAAATTTGGCTGTCAGTTAAGGAATTTTCAGTACTGGGCCTGAGCCGAACTTCCTTATAAAAAAAAATGCGTGTATTCAGCCTGGCATATATATATGGTGCATTCCATGTATACGCCATGAAGAAAGAATCAGAGAAAGATGTTATGGAAATTGCTCTTCCACGCTGGAGATCTTTGGCACCATAGTGCAGAATGGACTTCATACATACGTGCTTTCAGTTCCTTTCTTTTTTGGTATTTTCTTTTCTTTTGTAACCTGCATTGGACTTTCTGCTTTCTTTTTTCTTCTAACTTTCTTTTCAGGTTTTGGAGGTTTCTTTCTGTCCACATCTAAATTTATCACTTTTGGTTTTGCATCAGATCCCATCTTGAATTTACGCTCCTTTTTCTTGAAAAATTCTGAGCAGTTCTCTGTGTCAACACTTTTAGCATAATTGTGGTCTTTGATGGCTAGGTCTTTGACTGCTTCAGGGAAGTAATGTTTTATGGGTTTTTGTTTGGCTCCAGACATTTCGTTGATTCTAAGTGGGCGCACGGTCCAATTATTGCTGCTAAAAAGAGCAGAACATACGTTAAAAAGCTATCTTATAAATAGAAAAGCTAAGATTTAGGCCATTATTTATCAAGTGGACGGGAAGAATTCAAAATTAGAGCAAAACTGACAACACACGAGCCACGAGGGAAAAGGGCGGCCTAAAACACTGCCATTGACTTTTCCCTTACAATTTGAAGGCTTTAAAAGGTAAAACTCTAAAGAAACTTTAGGTTAAATAACACATACAAAAGTAAAACTGCAAAACAAATGCAAACAGCTGCACTCACTTGTCAATCCTGGACAAAATGAAACGAAAAATCATTGACATTCTGCATTGAGTTGAGTTGTCATCCAGGAGCTCGGGAAGCTGTTGTTGTTGGCGGTAAAAAAATAAACGAGCCCGCTCCGCGTTCTGAGCTCTGATTGGCTGAATAAAGTTTGAAATTGTTTTTCTCGAAATCAAAGCGAGGCTCTCCATGTCAAAGAAGAAATCTTCAATGGCGGACAAACAGGTGGAAGCTGCAAGCTCCCTTTCTTTTCAAGTTGATGAAAGAAGAGTCATGCTCATTCGCTTTTGGTTTAAGTATTCATCACTAAAACAAACGAATGAAGCACAGGAAAGTTAATTGTGTGATATCTGCCTCCTTGTGTGACTTGCAGCCAGAGCTCACAACATTTTTCTTCAAGGATTTTGGGCCTGGTCAAAGTGCCCAAAGTTCATAACACTTTTTCAGCATCTAGGTGCATTTTGCACATAAGGAAGACAAATCCAGAAAATTTAAAATGTCAGAAGAAGCACTAATCAATCGATTCTGCAGACTTGACCTTAACAAGCTTTCTGATGAACAATTTAAAACTGATGCAAATGCTCTTCTAGATCAACTATTATCCCATGCACACTGGATGAGTGGAGAGAGAGCATCTGATAGTCTTCATGAAATCGTTTTTAACGCATTCATTACATATGGATGCAGAACTCTTAATGGGAAAAGTCATTTGTTGAAAAGCAAGTTTGCAAATACAGTATATCTCTTTCTCGTCAATCGCAAGGTAAAATATTCACCACATCACTGAAGACTGAAGTGTTTCTACAAGTGGTAGAAACTTGGGAAAGCAAATATGTTTGACCCAAGAAATTTCTTTGCAATGGGGCATCCAAGATTGCATCTATAAGGTGCATACTCTGTTGCCCAGTGTACTCCATGCAGCCTACGCTGGAGATCTCCAGCGTGGAGTCTGAAACTGTATCAGGGTACTGGCATGGATCTTTCAAAAAAACAATAGCCTAGACTATTATTTTAATTATAAAACAATAGATCTATTGTTTTTTTTGGCGTGAAGTCCGATTTGGTGGGCGTATTCTCTGGCATGGAGGTAACATGGCATGCACCCTTGGCTGTTGCCCCATTTGCAAATTATCTGGCAATTTTTACCAAAGATCTTTTCATTTGGATGCTGATTTCTTGGATTTCCACTACAAGATGTCCAGACTTCACTAGTTAGTAGTTCCTAGCTAGCTAGTGCACCTAAAATCTCCCCCAAAGCCACTTTAGCCTTCTTCCTTTCTGCTTCTGTAATATGGCATGATTCTGTATGCATTGCATGGAATGCTATCCAGGCATACTTTGTTCTGCAGCCCTGGCCTTAAGATCATGAAAAATTACAAAAATTGAGTAGACATTTTCTTTTAGTGAATATGCTATCAGTAATTTCTAGACCTCTAATGACAAGGTTACTATTTCCTTTTTTTAGAAATGTCTATCACCTGAAGCCTTGGGTGTTTTGCTGTCATTTCTTATATCAAGTATCAATGACTGCCCTGATTCTTTGAAAATTTATTTTCTGCAAGCTCTTGGAGCTACTTTATATGGGAATGGAGCAAATCTGGATATGGTAAATATCATTCACTGTTGTGTCAGTGTATCACTTAGCTGATTTGACTGCTTTGACTGATTGGCTGTAATGATTGACTCATTGGTTATAATTGATTGAGCATAATGATTGCTTGATTGATTTTAATGATTGGTTGATTAATTTTAATGATTGACTGATTGATCATGATGATTGATTGTTTAGAATGATTGATTGATCGATTTATTGTAATGATTGACTGATTGATCATGATGATTGATTGTTGGCAATGATTGATTGAATAATTGTAATGATTGACTTATTGATCATTGATTGATTGTTTGCAATGATTAATTTATTATTTGAAATAATTGACTTTCTCATCATGATGACTCATTGGTTCTAATGAGTGATTGATCATACTGATTGACTGTATTCAATGATTGATTTACTGATTAATTGATTGATTTATTGAGCAACTAATTTATTGGTTTTTATAGCAAAGCTTGGAAATGCTGTTTGGCCCTTCCAGTTGTTTCCTGCCTCTTCTTGACTTAGCGAAAGACAATTTTAGCATACAATCAGAGGTTGTTCAATGCATCGGAAATATTAGTCTGAAGTGAGTTATGTTAAAGAATCATTATTTTGCAAAGGTGTAGTCTGATATAATAATGATTTGTATTTTTCCTAAACTTTGTTTTGCCTCTGCACCATGACCATATACCTTAACTCCATTGGAATGCCAAAAGGGCACAATTCGATTACCAGAGGCATCTTTTTCAGTTTGTTGTATTCAGACAATGTTGTATTCCCTGTTGTTCTAACAATGGGTTGTAGTGTGTTCCGAAGCTTAACACAACTAAATTCGATAAGATCTCTGAATTATCTTGGACCCAAAATGTGCAATTCCTTTTTTTAACTTTACTTTCAAGCTATAAGAGAAAGACGGCTCAATCAATGCAGGTGCCATATAAAATTCTGACGTCGCTGACAACATTTTTTTCTTGCTTGCCTCACTCACGTTTCTTAATGATATCGATTGCAGGAAACCTTGTCACTTTTGTCAGCCCATACATGCTTGTTGTGCGCTATTTGCCACGTGCTCTAGGCCCTTCAAGCTTTTCTGTAATAGCAAGGTGTTCTGGGGGTGTTCTAGTTGTATTCTTCTTAGCTTATCGCCGAAAACGGCTATCTGGCGTCGTATGATGATAGTCATTTAAATGTTGCCTTGCTGTCCTTGCCCGTAATAGGACAACATCATTATTGCAAGTTAGTTAGATTTAGTTAGATTTAGTTAACAATGGTCTTTACCTTTCAGATCGACGGATGGCGCACTGATTGAAAAGTCATTAATAAAGATGCTGTATCAGAAAATCACTGATTTCCTTAGAGGATTGTTGAATTTGCAGGATGAAGATAACATTGCACTCTACAAGGTAAATTGCGTTTCTAAATACCATAACGTGCTATATCTTCATATACTGGGTGTTTAGGAAGCTATTTTAGTGTGCTCCGGTCGTCTCAGATTTAAAGATAAACTATCACAATGTTTATTGGAAAAGAGAACAATACGTAAAAATAGAGTACACTGGAACATTATCCAAGTGGATCCGTTCCAGGAAAGGTCAAGATAGGGTTTTCTTTTACACAGTACGCATGGCTCCGATCCATTTTGGATACCGGATCGTATCTTTTTGGATAGCTACTGTACGCTAGAAAATCGGATACATTTGGATCCGTACCCGATCAGTTTCCGTGTAAACGCAATGAAATTGTTCCCATATCGTTCCCGACAGGTACGGGTCTTCCCGATCCATGTCTGTTTCTCTCGTGTTATGGGGGTCTTAGTCTTGCTTCAGTAAATTCGATTTAATCAAAATTCATGAAGATAATGGCGATCTGACTCTTTTTAATTCGGTGAAGAAAGCATGATCGAAGAGCACAAGAATTATTTCTAGGCTAGACTTATTACACGAGTCTCGACCAACACCAAAAACCGTAGCTATTCGCTACACCTAGCAGCCTTACCAGCCTTCTGGTGAAAACAAGCATAACTTAATGTGGTAGCTGCGATAATTTGGACTCGTGTATTAAGTCATGGCTAGATCTTTCATTGAGAGCAGCGTAGGAAATGTTTTCATAGTGGTTAGCACTTGCGCCATTTGGGCTCAAGGTCTGTGGTTCAAATCCAGGCTAGGGAGCACAAATTTACAAGGTGTAAAACCTTGCTCTCTGTGACACCGCACCAAGGTGTAAAATTGGTACCTTAGTGATGAAGGCCTAAAAACCCTCGTAGCGCCGAGTGTATGGCTGCACGCGAGTCGATATATACTCCTCAGGGAGTATAGCAAAAAAATGGAAAAAGAAAAATGGCCTGAGCTAAGGGGTAAATAGTTGTAAAGCGCTGTTGAATATGTCCAGTGATAGATAACGGCGCTATATAAAAGCCATGACCTTTACCTTTACCTTTTGGCTTTTAAATTTGATGATTGAGTTGATCGATTGATTGGTTGGATGATTCAGTTGATTAACTGATTAGTCGAATGATTCAGTAACTGTCTGATTATTTGATTGACTGGTAGATTGATTGATTAATTTGGCTGCCTAATTAGCTACGCTATTTATTTGATAAGCTTATCAATTGTTTGATAGTGCATTAACTATTTGGTTGGACAATTGAGTGTATTAACTGTTAAGTCGGATGATTCAGTTGATTTACTTGTTAGTTGGATGATTGAACTGATTAGTTGCTTATGTTAGTGTATAAGTGATTGTGTATAAGGTGGATGTTTGGGTTGAATGAATTGGATAATTGCACTGCACTGAATGACTGATTAGTTGGTTTATTGATTGATTTGATTGAATCATCGAATCATTGGTTCATTGATTCGGCTTTTGATTAACTTATTTTAGTAGTGACCCATTCACACACAGTGGAACTTCTAATTTTACGCAATGAAAAAGCTTAACTCAGCTATACTTTCATTTCAAATGAAACGTGTTTATTTTCAAGCTCCAACATTCGACATTAGCATTGTTACGAAAAAGGCAAAGTCTCCTCTGATCAAGCAATCCGTCAGAAAGAAGCGAAAAGGAAAGAAGACAGGCTCCAAAAAGCAACTGAACTTTGACGACAAGAGTCGATTTTCAGATTGTGGTGATCGGTTCTCAGATCATGGTGACAGATTAAGCGGTGATGCAGATGAAAACATGTTTAATATTTCCCTTGATGGATCCTTCGTATCGAGTCAATCTAGCTCTGAATCTGAATTTTCTGATTCTGAATCCAGCTGCCGCAACAGGTTGAGGTATGATTTAAATTACTCAGTACGTTATGTTGCTGTAGCTACACTTTATTCCATGAGGAACATTGGAACTACCCCAGTGCTCTGAGTTTCTTAGCATCCCTTGCGCTTTATTGAACGAAATGAACATATTTTCAGTGATGTTACGCAGTTAAAGTTCCCTTAGTTAAAGAACTAAAGGCCCCGACCAAAAAGGGCCACGACAAGTTGTTTGTGCTCTGTGTATTTGGCCATACTGTGCTAAAAGGCTTCCTAAGGCCTTCCCACCAAATACCATTACCCAGGGGACACGTAACGTACATTTTTCAAAGTTCTAAAGGACATTTTTTCAACAATGTTTCCACTACTGCAAGCTCCCTTTTCCCGTAGAACTCACTTTTCTTCATCATTCCTGCATAAGGGCCCCTATCTTACTAGAATCCTACAGGCGAGCGTCTCCGTCATCGCACTGGCTGTTTTGTCATGTTGTAAAGCAACTGTTGTGAAAATCGGGATTTTCTTGGTCTTGAACTATTTGTAACTGAGTTTTTGTGTTGCGTTCCAGGAGTACATGGTCAAGAATACGTCAAAATGCACTTCGATGTATCCAGGATGTTCTTAGGGTAAAGTCGGACTTTTCAGTGTGTTTTATGTAGATAAATCAAGATAACTTACCATCATTTGATTCTCTGCCCTTTTCTATTGCTCCCAACCTTGTCTGTTATTTAATTTTAGTGTTTCGATCGACGAGGAAAACTTTCGTCGTGGCTTCTGCTTGTTCCGGAAACAACAGCTGATTTAGAACCGTCTTTGATATCAACTTTAATGAACGACACGTCAGCTAAGGTATCTTCAATATATGGAGTTTTTCAAGTGTAACCAGTAGTTACTAGGTATACTTTTTTCACAGTATCTTGCACCATTTGTACGCTTGTTAACCTGATTACTGAAATAGATTTGTCTTCAATTGATCTTCAGGTACGATTGTCCTCTCTAGCTTGCTTGACAGAATTATTCAACAATTCAAAGCCATACCTCGATGCCGCTGTAGATAAGTATGGAAATAATTCTTTTTGAATTATGTTTAATTTATTCGACTTGAATTGACTTAAAAATTTGACTTGACTTGACTGGATTCGACTCGATTCGACTTGACTTAATTTGACTTGACTTGACTTGACTCTACCCAATTCAATTTGACTTGACTTGACTTAAGTTGATTTGAAATCACTTGACTTGACTTGACTTGACTTGAATTGACTTGACTTGACTGACTTGACTTGACTTGACTTGACTTGACTTGACTTGACTTGACTTGATTCGACTTGACTTAATTTGACTTGACTTAAGTTGATTTGAAATCACTTGACTTGACTTGACTTGACTTGATTTGATTTGACTTCATTTGACTTCTTGACTTCACCTGATTTGACTTGAGTTGACTTGACTTGACTTCATTTCATGACCTCTTTTAGTCTTATCTTGTAGATCTCAAAACCAAGCCAATTCCGCTCGTGCGTTTGAACCATTCTCAGTAAGGCTTCATCAATCGTTGGTTTTGATCCATGAAGCATTTTTGCATTGCTTGGAGAAGAAGCAAATAGACATTACGACTGACAAATTATTACAGGTTAGCCTTTTATGACTATGATTATGTTTTGTGCTTACTTACATTATGCACTTATGAGTTACAGGCCTGCTTTTAACGTTGTACCAAGAAATCAGTACCCAGGAACAGGTATCTGCTTCTTTAAGCCAAGTATGTCGAGTCCCTTAGTGATGTGTGTCTCTTATTTCATCCGACATGGACAATATATGTCTAATGATCCTACATTCATTCTAGTGTACATCCGTACTGGTCCTGAATACTCCCTACGATAAAGTCGGATCTGATCTACTCTACAGACTGGCTGAATCAGTTCCTTTCTATCTCTCAATGTCAGGTAGAAGTTGCTTTTAATAATATTATTTGTGAAGGAACGGAAATTACGACGATTTAGTTTGCTAGTGCGCATGACGTTTGTTTGGTACCAAACACGTGGCGGGGGGCTACTAGACTTATTACATGAGTCACACTCTTCGCAAACAGCAGCAACAACAACAACAACAACCATACAGCTGTTTGCTCAAAGTGAGTAGTAGTGAGTGAGTAGTTTGAGCGTCCAGCATAGGCTTTATGGCGATAACTAAGACTCGTGTAATAAGTCTAGGGGGCTACATTCAGCTAAGACTTAATGCTCCTCATCTGCCTATTAATTACGCACATATCTTCTCTTTTGATAGACCTGAATGTTACAATAACAAGTTTGACGTGCTTAGCTGCCATTATGTCAGTGAAACAAGACGATGAAAGAGTGTTCATTCTAATGTCTAACACAACAAAGACTCTGCCTTGTTTACACGAAAGAAATTGCAGCCAGCAAATTGCATTCTCATCATGGATAGCAAGATATTGCTATGAAGAACTCGATAAAAATGAACCAGGTAAAGTTTTATTACATTTTCGTTTGCAGATATTTAGGGAGAATAACCCCTGAGTGGGAAGGGGGTTAAAGACTTCTGTATACGTGGATGTCAGTCCGAAGAGTCAAAACGAAAATCCTAAAAAATATCAAAAAAGTTTTCGGTGATCCAAAAATATTATTTAAAAAGTCACTCATTGCTTCCTTTAATTTTATTATATTCTTCTACAGCTCAAAACGATCAAATTTTTTTCTGATCTTCAACCCAAAAGTATTACGTTGGCCTTTGCTGACCGAAATGTACCAGTAAAAGGCAAACAAATCTTACCCAAACATATCGGATTGACATCCCAATATGCAGAAGTCTTGAGTGCCCCCCTCTGGGAGTGACCCTTTCGCCCAGGCTTGTTTTCAAGCACCCCTATTAAATAATTTCAGTCGATATATATATATATACACATATCTTACTGGGAATATCTATACCCAAAGTGTTGTGTCGTCGTGGCCTAGTCCGGCTGCCTCTTGGTGTCAAAAACTCAGCGAGGTCGGGGTTTGATCCCCAGCTACGGTAGCGTCACAGCCACAGGGTCGAGGTCTCGATTAGTTAACCTACTACTTGAGATCCTAGCGACTTGCGCTAAATACTTCATTTCACCTTCACCTTCTTTCATTTTAATCCTTTTACTGCCGATACATTCAAAATATATAGAACAAAGCATATTCCGAATAGATGCATCCGGGGGTGAAACTTAGAATATAAGTCAAACAAACAAGAGTAGCATTATCTTAAGAAGATGGCATCTTTATCTATCTACATTTATATCTATGATCTGTCTCTGTCACTACGCATACATCTTATGTGGCTCATTTTTTCATTTAATTTCAAACATCATAAAGGAACTTCAGCCTCAATTTGGTGAAAAATTAAGGAACTTCAGAACTTCAGCCTCAACTCAGAGTTAAGGTTCCTTATAAAAAAACGTGTAAGATGGTTCATGCCAGCAACATGATTACACGCAACACGATTTGGCCTGTAGTCCTCGGTGGCCGAAAAACGGGGGGGTTGATAATCCCCAGGTTTCAATTGGCGACTTCAAATCAAAAGTGGGCAGAAACACCAAACTGACCGAAAAGCAGTCGGTCAGCTTGGATTTAGAAAAAGAAAACAAAGAGGAAAAAAAAACGTTTGACCTCACCACACCTTCAATGATAGAGATCATGATGATGATGATTATGATGCTGCTGACGTCGATGATGATGATCATCAAAGAAAAGTTTACAACTCCCTTCCACCCGAAATTCGAAGAAAAACTAACATGGAAAAATTTAAAAAATCTGCGAAAGAACATTTAAATAACTTTTTTTGTACTTTTTATTGTGATATAATAAACTTTAACTTGTACAAACTGGACACACGTTTATACGTATATATAACAGCTTTAATTAGTTGAAGTGGTTTTATCCAGTGTAAATATTACTTTGATAATAATTTAATAACATTTCTTTTAGACAACGCTGAAAATGAAAGAATTAGGAATCAATGTCTTCAAGTCTTTAAAATCATCGTTCAGTGTTATCCGAATCTCTTATCGAGGTAGGCTTGCGTATTCTCCTTAGGCCTACAATGCCTGCCAAAACTCCTTGGAACAGCCCCCGTAGGTTTTAAAAAAATATGACTCCTCTTCCATTTCTTGCTGGGAAATACATAAATATCAACTCCCTCCCCCCCCAAAACAATGTTGTTTTGCTCTTGCACAGTCGAAGTTATGCCACATCGAATTTAATTCAGTTGTGAAAATTCATCCTCGCCCTTACTCCCCGATAGCTGCGACAGTGGGTTATAGGTCGACATTACATCAGTTGAAGATGCATTAAGGCGTTTCTTTGCGGCAGAGCTGCTGAAGTAGTGGCACAGTAGTGACACAGTAGGATTAACTTCGGTATTGGTTTCATACGTTGCAGTTATGTTACAGTTAAGCCGAATAAAATGGACACTTTGAAATTTTTTATTGCTCGGTTTTAATTCGCTGCGACATAACTTCGAATGCTGTTAAGGTTCGCTGTATGTTTTAATGTCGCATTAGTGTATAAGCTTTCACTTTGATTTTAGAACGCATAAATGAAAAAATGTTGTTGTTGTACAACCATTTGACATCTTAGGCTACGGCCAAATGATCAAACATTGTTGGTCAAACATTTGAGATTTGCTTCACTGGAAATGTTTGACCCTTTGGCCATGTCGCGAAACATTTTTTGAAGAGTAGAATTGCTTGGCAATGTTTTTAAAAACTTCAAAACAGTTTCTATTCTTACAAAAAAAATTCTTCAACAAACGATGTTTTTCAGTGAGACCAAACGGGACCAACAGGTTTTGTATGACATGCAGATTTCATATGTTTGATGAGTAATGTTTGATTTTTTGACCAGGGCTCTACCCATCCCTTCTCAAACAGTCAATCACACACCGCACAGATCAATCTATCAGCAAAGTCTCCAACATTTCTTCTGTATAAGTGGACATCTCTTCAGTCGTTAATCAACCCGTTATCTATCTAAAACAAAATCAACAAATTAGTCATCAATACTCCTAGCACTCGTATTTTTGACACCTTTCGTAGCCGATTCCTTCTCAAAAATTCTTCTCGTTCTTATTACAGCTTATTGAAGAATTTGGAAAGCATTATGGTAAAATGGCAAGTCAGGGAGAAGCGAATTTTGAAGAGGTTTTCATCTCTTTTTTTAAACTTATTTTTGTAAATAACCCTTCAATTAGCTTTCATAAAACCTAGTGATGCAAATATTTTTAGGTTATTTTGATTAGCGTTTAAGGTGTTTTAGAGCAAAACCTCGAAGACACAAGTCTTATTGACAACGATTTTGTATGTTTCACAGGGTCTAAGCTTCTGGAAAAAGATATTGGATGGTCCAGTTATTCAATTGTTTCAATGTGCTTCACCTGTTCCAAAGGTTCTGTCAGCTGCCTGCGATGTTCTTGCTACTGTAAGCCCTGAGATGCTTGATTCTTTGATTGTAAGTTTCTACTATTGTTGTTTCCTTACTGCGTTTTTGCTGCTTTACTGCGTTGCTGCTGTAAGTTGAGTCCTTTAATGCTGCTATGTCTACTGCTGCTGCCTCACTAATGCTACTGCTGTCTTCTTCGTGATGCCTTTTATCGTGCTGTCTCGCTCCGAAGGCTGTTATTACTATGTCTACTGCCTTTTCTGCTGCACCTACCGCTGCTGCTGCTGCTGCTGTTACCTCCTCTGCTATCTGCTTGGACTACTTCTGCTGTTTTTATTGCTGCTCTTCCTAGTGCTCATGTTCAGTCGCTTACTACTGCTTCTCCTTCTATCGCTTCTACGATTTCTAGTGCTGTTGATTTTGTTGCTGCTACTGCTGCTATTTTTAATGCCTCTTCTTATGTTATGGCTTCTGCTTCTTACTACTGCTGCTCGTTCTACCACTGCTGCTGTTACTCATATTGCTGCTGTTGCTCTTACTGCTACTTCTCATTCTACTGCTGTTTTTACTCTACAACTACCGCTGCTGCTGCTGCTGCTGTTAAACCTCCTCTGCTAACTGCTTCGACTACTTCTGCTGCTTTATTGCTGCTCTTCTAAGTGCTGATATTCATGTTCTTAGTACACAACTACCAATGTTGCTGCTGCTCATACGGCTACTTGCACTGTCTCTGTTGCTGCTCCTAAAGCTGCTGCTTTTGCTTCTGCTGCCGATGCTCATATTGCTGCTGTTGCTCCTACTGCTACTTCTCATCCTGCTGCTACTACTTTTCATACTGATGATGCTGTTTTTACTCTACAACTACCACTGCTGCTACTGCTTATACGGCTACTTGCACTGTCTCTGCTGCTGCTGCCCCTACACCTGCTGCTTTCTCATCTGCTGCTGATGCTCATATTGCTGGTTGCTGCTGTTACTCCTACTGCTACTTCTCATACTGCTGATGCTGTTTTTACTCTACAACTACCGCTGTTGCTACTGCTTATACGGCTACTTGCACTGTCTCTGCTGCTGCTGCTCTATAGCTGCTGCTTTTGCATCTGCTGCTGATGCTCATATTGCTGCTGTTACTTCTACTGCTACTTCTCATACTGCCGATGCTGTTTTTACTCTACAACTACCACTGTTGCTGCTGCTTATACGGCTATTTGCACTGTCTCTGCTACTGCTGCTCTACAGCTGCTGCTTTTGCTTCTGCTGCTGATGCTGATGCTCATATTGCTGCTGTTGCTTCTACTACTACTTCTCATCCTACTGCTACTACTTTTCATACTGATGATGCTGTTTTTACTCTACAACTACCACTGTTTCTACTGCTTATACGGCTACTTGCACTGTCTCTGCTGCTGCTGCTCTATAGCTGCTGCTTTTGCATCTGCTGCCGATGCTCATATTGCTGCTGTTGCTCCTACTGCTACTTCTCATCCTGCTGCTACTACTTTTCATACTGATGATGCTGTTTTTACTCTACAACTGCCACTGCTGCTACTGCTTATACGGCTACTTGCACTGTCTCTGCTGCTGCTGCCCCTACACCTGCTGCTTTCTCATCTGCTGCTGATGCTCATATTGCTGGTTGCTGCTGTTACTCCTACTGCTACTTCTCATACTGCTGATGCTGTTTTTACTCTACAACTACCGCTGTTGCTACTGCTTATACGGCTACTTGCACTGTCTCTGCTGCTGCTGCTCTATAGCTGCTGCTTTTGCATCTGCTGCTGATGCTCATATTGCTGCTGTTACTTCTACTGCTACTTCTCATACTGCCGATGCTGTTTTTACTCTACAACTACCACTGTTGCTGCTGCTTATACGGCTACTTGCACTGTCTCTGCTACTGCTGCTCTACAGCTGCTGCTTTTGCTTCTGCTGCTGATGCTGATGCTCATATTGCTGCTGTTGCTTCTACTACTACTTCTCATCCTACTGCTACTACTTTTCATACTGATGCTGTTTTTACTCTACAACTACCACTGTTTCTACTGCTTATACGGCTACTTGCACTGTCTCTGCTGCTGCTGCTCTATAGCTGCTGCTTTTGCATCTGCTGCTGATGCTCATATTGCTGCTGTTACTTCTACTGCTACTTCTCATACTGCCGATGCTGTTTTTACTCTACAACTACCACTGTTGCTGCAGCTTATACGGCTATTTGCACTGTCTCTGCTACTGCTGCTCTACAGCTGCTGCTTTTGCTTCTGCTGCTGATGCTCATATTGCTGCTGTTGCTTCTACTACTACTTCTCATCCTACTGCTACTACTTTTCATACTGACGATGCTGTTTTTACTCTACAAGTACCACTGTTGCTACTGCTTATACGGCTACTTACACTGTCTCTGCTGCTGCTGCTCTATAGCTGCTGCTTTTGCATCTGCTGCTGATGCTCATATTGCTGCTGTTACTTCTACTGCTACTTCTCATACTGCCGATGCTGTTTTTACTCTACAACTACCACTGTTGCTGCTGCTTATACGGCTACTTGCACTGTCTCTGCTACTGCCCCTACACCTGCTGCTTTCGCATCTGCTGCTGATGCTTACATTGCTGCCGAGGCTGCTACTGCTACTCATCATACTGCTTATGCTGTTTCAACTGCACAACTACCACTGTTGATACTGCTTATACGGCTACTTGCACTGTCTCTGCTACTGCTCCCACAGCTGCCTGCTTTCGCCTTTGCGTCTCCTAGATCTGTTTTTTCCTGGTTCTTCCAACTGATTCACTAATCATGTCTATTTCTTCTTAAGATTCGACAGCAGATTATGTGCAAAACTCTCCTTCTTGGTGCAGCAGGCGACGAGGATAATTCCATTAAGGTTTGACTTACACCAAGCTAGGGTCTCAGAAGTTGGGTTTATGTATAGATTATTCGTATACAGTAAAAACCCGCTACAGCCTGAAATAATATACTTTCTGCCCAATAAATTAGAACAATTTTAGACTGATATCCAAAGAGGTTCTTAATTAAGGGCTCAGATCACTCACTTGGGTTTAAATGCAACTTGTTATTTGATCAAACTGTTTCATAGAGTCCAAAACATTGCATCTGAAGCAGGGGCTTGCTTAAGCTGCATAACCTTGAACCATGCTGTATTCTTGCAATTGCTTTAGACCTTCGTTTTAAGAACCTCCATTCTAATTATAGTATACACCTCATTACATAAGAGCCCAAACAGGCTGTGTTCAAATAATAAGGTTCTGATGTGCGGGTTATTTTTGTAAACGCTTTATAAATCCAACTAGCAGAGTTCTAATCAAAGCTTCTGCTTACTTTTTTTTAACAGTCTGCAGCAGTTCGAGCTCTTGGTATATACGTCACATATCCTTTCGTCAAAGAGGTTCGTTGCATCAATCCTGTATATATCAAACTGTTTTTACCTTTTTGAAGACAGATACTAACAAGGCCGTGATGAAAGCGACGAAACATTGTTTGTCAAACATTTGAAATGTGCTTCTAAAGCAGTATTTGGACGTTTGGCCACAACAGAAAACGTTTATTGATAAGCAGAATTTGATGGGCGACGTTTTTGAAGAAGTTCAAATACATCATTTGATTTTTGCTTGATGCAAACGAATTATGTTTGACGAGAAATGTTTTACGACGCGGCCAAACATTTTGCTTGACATGTAAACTTCAAATGTTTGACAAACAATGTCTGGTCGACGGGCCAGGGCCTAAATGGATCCAAATACCAGAGAAAAATTTGCTTTTATAGCTACGTGTGGCAAATAGATGAGATTCGAACCTTGACTGCATGAGCACGACGTTTTGACTGAGCTATAGAGCTCAATTTGTTGAAATATCTATACTAGTGTTTGCCATTCATAAAAAATGCTTCTATACCAACATATACTGTACATTCATAGAGCATATTGGAGATGAAGCAAATGTTGACATAATTGGCAGACCACTGTGCTTTACTTTTTTTGACAGACCTTAATATTTTGCTGTTTTTGACTTAAGGCCTAGCTAAGCATTGGAGACATGTCGCGCGCAAGTGATGTCCCCTCGGTATCTCCCGGTTTGGCCACCTCGGAAACTTTGTAGTGCGTGACAAAATTTGTAGCAAGAGACACGCAAATGTTTCTGGGAGACAAACAGAAACATTTCTTGTCTCCATAACATGCAAATGACTCGGGGGACATGTCGCTGGCTTGTCACTCGCATGTTTATCCACCCCGGGAGACACGCCGAATACAGTGTCGAAACACGACAAGTCTCCTAGTTTTGCCATAGCTGTACAGTGTACTAGTGATGACTACCATACAGAGCCAATTAGCTACCACACGCTAATCATGTTTTTAGAACAGTGCATCTGGATGCATATACCTACTAAAAATTAGAAAACATCGCTCTGGTTGATTAAAAACATCAGGAATAATATTTCTCTTGTTTCTACGGTGTTTCATTCTCGATATTTTCAGGATTCCTCGTTTATGATTGACGTTGGCAGAGTTATTTTTGATCAACTCAAATCACCGTTTGTCAGTGTGCGAATGAAGGCTGGATGGGCACTTGGTAATTTTACCGATTCTTTAATCAAGAACAAGTAAGCCTATGATCTTAACAAATCTTCATTAGCTTCATTCTTTCATTCTGTATCCTTCAAACCTTCATTCGTTTTCATAGCTTTTAACATATATATTCGAAATATAGCTACGCGAGGCAAAACGGGATAAATGGAAAGTTGATTGGCTACACTCTATAGTCAAAGCTAGACCTCAATATTGCTTAAAATACCCGCTTACTTAAGCTTTACATTTCATTTAGCACTTGGTACATTTCATATTGAAAAAGTCTAATTTGGCGCTTTTCCTTTTACAATTATAGTTAAAATTGGCAAGATTTGCTTTGATGAATAAACAAAACGATTTGAACAAAGTTAGAAAAGTAAAAACTTAACTGTTTAATTGTTGTTTACAGATTCTCGACTGAGCCCTTAAGTTTTTTAACGTTCATGTGATCCCAACCCTTGTTACTTATTAACCGGGTGCTCACTGAAAAAATATATGTCTTTTGAAGTGAAAAGGAGCATTCAATCCTATGAAGACAATATTTTCTCGATTTAGCGCCCCCGGGCGTTTAATAATTCCAACACCTTTGAGGGGGTGCTTAATCGGGGGCGCTTTATCGGGGAAATACGATAAAGATGCTTTTATAGCAAGAAGGCATATCCTAA
>JACTAT010000257.1:263253-288393 GCA_014526335.1 Chrysaora quinquecirrha
CTTTGGATATCAGTCTAAAATTGTTCTAATTTATTGGGCAGAAAGTATATTATTTCAGGCTGTAGCGGGTTTTTACTGTATACGAATAGTCTATACATAAATCCAACTTCTTAGACGATAGCTTGGTGTATTGTGAAACTGTAAAAAAAGAAAGGCAAACCTTAATGGAATTATCCTCGTCGCCTGCTGCACCAAGAAGGAGAGTTTTGCACATAATCTGCTGTCGAATCTTGAGAAGAAATAGACATGATTAGTGAATCAGTTGGAAGAACCAGGCAAAAACAGATGTAGGAGACGCAAAGGCGAAAGCAGGCAGCTGTGAGAGCAGTAGCAGAGACAGTACAAATAGTCGTGTAAGCAGTATTAACAGTGGTGGTTGTACAGTTAAAAGAGCATTAACAGTATGAGAAGTAGCAGTAGCAGCAGCAGCAGCAATATGATCATGAGCAGCAGACGCGAAAGCAGCAGCTGTAGGAGCAGTAGCAGAGACAGTGCAAGTAGCCTTATAAGCAGCAGCAACAGTGGTAGTTGTAGAGCAAAAACAGCATCAGCACCAAGAGAAGTAGCATTAAGAGCAACAACAGCAATATAGCAGCAAGAGAATTAGCATTAGGGGCAATAGCATCAGCAGCAGTGGAAGAACCAGTGGCAGTAGTAAGAAGCAGAAACAATAACAGAAGTGTGGCATTAGAAACAGCAGAAGCAGAAGTCGCAGAATCAACAGCAGTAGCAATAATCGAAGCAATAGCAGTAGAAGCAGTAGTAGGAACATGAGCAGGAGCACTATAAAGAGCAGCAGTAAAGCCGCTGAAGTAGTCGAAGCAGCTAGCAGGGGAGGTAGTAGCAGCAGCAGCAGTAGGTGTAGCAACAGCAAAAGTATTAAACGTAGTAGTAGCAGCCGAAGGAACGAGAGAGTACGAAAAAAAGCGTCAGGAAGAAGAAAGCAGTAGCAGTAGTGAGGCAGCAGCTGCTGTAGACACAGCAGCATCAAGGGCGAAATTATGACAGTAAAAACGCAGAAAAGCAGCAACAACGCGGTAAGGCAACAACAATAGTAGAAACTTACAATCAAAGAATCAAGCATCTCAGGGCTTATAGTAGCAAGAACATCACAGGCAGCTGACAGAACCTTTGGAACAGGTGAAGCACACTGGAACAGTTGAATAACTGGACCATCCAATATCTTTTTCCAAAAGCTAAGACCCTGTGAAACATATAAAATTGTTGTCAATAAAACTTGTGTCTTCAAGATTTTGTTGTAAATAACATTCATCAAAAATTACACCTAAAAATATTTGCATCACTAGGCCTAACGAAAGCTAATTGAAGGGTTATTTACAAAAGTAGTTTGAAAAATGAGATGAAAACCTCGTCAAAATTCGCTTCTCCCTGACTTGCCATTTTACCGTGATGCTTTCCAAACTCTTCAATAAGCTGCAATAAGAACAAGCAGAATTGGAGAGGAGAAATCGGCTACAAAAGGAGTCCAAACATACGATTGTTAGGAGTATCGACGACTAATTTTTTGATTGTCTTATATTTAGATAATTGGTTGATTAATGATTGAAGAGATGTGCACTTATATAGAAGTAATGTCGGAGACTTTGCTGATAGGCTAATCTGTGCGCTGGTTGATTGACTGATCGAGAAGGGACTCTGGCCAATAAATCAAACATTCTTCGTCAAACATTTGAAATCTGCATGTCAAACAATCAATCTTATCCAGTATGGTCTCATCGAAATACATTGTTTGTCGAAGAATTTTGCTTTTCAAAACAGAAATGTTCTCATAAACATTGCCAAACAATTCTGCTTGTCAAGCAATGTTTCGCGACGTGGCCAAAAGGTCAAACATTTTCAGTCAAGCAAATCTCAAATGTTTGACCAACAATGTTTGATCATTTGGCCGTGGCCTAAGATGTCAAATGGCTGTATAACAACATCATTTATGCATTTATGCGTTCTAAAATCAAAGTGAAAGCTTATACACTAATGCGACATTAAAACAGACAGCGAACCTTAACAGCATGGAACGGAGTCATATTTTCTGTCTCTTTAATGTATTTTTGTGTAATCAGAGCCTGCAAATCTTCGTTCTCGCGTCTAAAATAGAACAAAACAACAGATAATAGAAGGAAAACTTTCCGCAACTGCATCAAAACATCCGTCGTTATGATAAGCCCTTAAAGCTAAGCCAGCCTCTTGAAGACCTTGGATTTAATGTTCAAAAGCAGAAAGTCGAGAAAAACTTCAAAAAGTTTAATAATAAAGTCCAAATTATAGACATTTTAATTAACAAACACTAAGGCCTAAGACATGCGTCGACGTTATGCCGCAGCGAATTAAAACCGAGCTTCGAAAAATTTCACAGTGTCCATTTTTTCCGGCATAGCTGTAACGTAACTACAACGTATGAAACCAATAGGGAACTAAATCCAAATTGCGCCACTACTTCAGCGGCTCTGCCGTATCAAGCGCCCTAACTGCACCTTGAACTGATTTAACTTCGACCAATGAATCCACAGCCGCAGCTATGGCGGAGTAAGGGCGAAGATAAAAGTTTACAACTGAAATAAATTCGCTGCGGAATAACTTCATCACATGAACTACAATACTTGCCAAAAGTCTTGGAACACTTGCACTATTTTTACTCAAGTGGTAGAAGAAAAAAACCTCCCCCTCAAACAACGTTGATTTTCTATGCTTCGGAATATCCAACGAGAACCCACATTGCATCTCATGAAAGCTCAGACTGTACAAGAGCAGAACAACATTATTTTGGGGGGGAGGGAGTTGATTTTCTGTATTTCCCAGCAAGAAATGGAAGAGGAGTTGTATTTTTTTAAAACCTACGGGGGGTGTTCCAAGGAGTTTTGGCAGGCATTGTAGGCCTAAGGACAATACGCAAGCCTACCTCGATAAGAGATTCGGATAACACTGAACGATGATTTTAAAGACTTGAAGACATTGATTTCTAATTCTTTCATTTTCAGCGTTGTCTAAAAGAAATGTTATTAAATTATTATCAAAGTAATATTTACACTGGATAAAACCACTTCAACTAATTAAAGCTGTTATATATACGTATAAACGTGTGTCCAGTTTGTACAAGTTAAAGTTTATTATATCACAATAAAAAGTACAAAAAAAAACGTTATTTAAATGTTCTTTCGCAGATTTTTTAAATTTTTCCATGTAAGTTTTTCTTCGAATTTCGGGTGGAAGGGAGTTGTAAACTTTTCTTTGATGATCATCATCATCGACGTCAGCAGCATCACAATCATCATCATCATCATGATCTCTATCATTGAAGGTGTGGTGAGGTCAAACGTTTTTTTCCTCTTTGATTTCTTTTTCTAAATCCAAGCTGACCGACTGCTTTTCGGTCAGTTTGGTGTTTCTGCACACTTTTGATTTGAAGTCGCCAATTGAAACCTGGGGATTATCAACCCCCCGTTTTTCGGCGACCGAGGACTACAGGCCAAATCGTGTTGCGTTTAATCATGTTGCTGGCATGAACCATCTTACACGTTTTTTTATAAGGAACCTTAACTCTGAGTTGAGGCTGAAGTTCTGAAGTTCCTTAATTTTTCACCAAATTGAGGCTGAAGTTCCTTTATGATGTTTGAAATTAATTGAAAAAATGAGCCACATAAGATGTATGCGTAGTGACAGAGACAGATCATAGATATAAATGTAGACAGATAAAGATGCCATCTTTATAAGATAATGCTATTCTTGTTTGTTTGACTTATATTCTAAGTTTCACCCAAGATGCATCTATTCGGAATATATGCTTTGTTCTATATATTTTGAATATATCGGCAGTAAAAGGATAAAGAAAAAGGTGAAGGTGAAATCGTGTATTTAGCGCAAGTCGCTAGGATCTCAGTAGTAGGTTAACTAATCGAGACCTCGACCCTGGCTGTGACGCTACCGTAGCTGAGGATCAAACCCCGACCTCGCTGAGTTTTTGACACCAAGAGGCAGCCGGACTAGGCCACGACGACACAACACTTTGGGTATAGATATTCCCAGTAAGATATGTGTATATATATACATATATATCGACTGAAATTATTTAATAGGGCGCTTGAAAACAAGCCTGGGCGAAAGGGTCACTCCCAGAGGGGGGCACTCAAGACTTCTGCATATTGGGATGTCAATCCGATATGTTTGGGTAAGATTTGTTTGCCTTATACTGATACATTTCGGTCAACAAAGGCCAACTTAATACTTTTGGGTTGAAGATCAGAAATAAATTTGATCGTTTTGAGCTGTAGAAGAATATAATAAAATTAAAGGAACCAATGAGTGACTTTTAAAATAACATTTTTGGACCACCGAAAACTTTTTTGATATTTTTTAGGATTTTCGTTTTGACTCTTCGGACTGACATCCACGTATACAGAAGTCTTTAACCCCCTTCCCACTCAGGGGTTATTCTCACTAAATATCTGCAAACGAAAATGTAATCAAACTTTACCTGGTTCATTTTTATAGAGTTCTTCATAGCAATATCTTGCTATCCATGATGAGAATGCGACTTGCTGGCTGCAATTTCTTTCGTGTAAACAAGGCAGAGTCTTTGGTGTGTTAGACATTAGAATGAACACTCTTTCATCGTCTTGTTTCACTGACATAATGGCAGCTAAGCACGTCAAACTTGTTATTGTAACATTCAGGTCTATCAAAAGAGAAGATATGTGCGTAATTAATAGGCAGATGAGGAGCATTAAGTCTTTGCTGAATGTAGCCCCCTAGACTTATTACATGAGTCTTAGTTATCGCCATAAAGTCTATGCTGGACGCTCAAACTACAATCTTGGACAAAATATTATGAGACAAATTTTGCTTTGAGAGTGCCTCTGCCCCCCTCCCCCTGATTCAATGTTGTGCTTATAAAAAGTTGTCTCGTCGTCACTTTCTTGGTGTTTCATGTTGTTTTCAACAATTTGCAACATTGAAAAAGGGGGGAAGGGGGCGAAAATGTAGAAAAATGTAGAAAAATCAAATTTGTCTCATAATTTATGTCCATGATTGTACTCACTCACTACTACTCACTTTGAGCAAACAGCTGTATGGTTGTTGTTGTTGTTGTTGTTGCTGTTTGCGAAGAGTGTGACTCATGTAATAAGTCTAGTAGCCCCCCGCCACGTGTTTGGGACCAAACAAAATCATGCGCACTAGCAAACTAAATCGTCGTAATTTCCGTTCCTTCACAAATAATATTATTAAAAGCAACTTCTACCTGACATTGAGAGATAGAAAGGAACTGATTCAGCCAGTCTGTAGAGTAGATCAGATCCGACTTTATCGTAGGGAGTATTCAGGACCAGTACGGATGTACACTAGAATGAATGTAGGATCATTAGACATATATTGTCCATGTCGGATGAAATAAGAGACACACATCACTAAGGGACTCGACATACTTGGTTTAAAGAAGCAGATACCTGTTCCTGGGTACTTATTTTTTGGTACGACGTTAAAAGCAGGCCTGTAACTCATAAGTGCATAATGTAAGTAAGCACAAAACATAATCATAGTCATAAAAGGCTAACCTGTAATAATTTGTCAGTCGTAATGTCTATTTGCTTCTTCTCCAAGCAATGCAAAAATGCTTCATGGATCAAAACCAACGATTGATGAAGCCTTACTGAGAATGGTTCAAATGCACGAGCGGAATTGGCTTGGTTTTGAGATCTACAAGACAAGAATAAACAAGGTCATGAAATGAAGTCAAGTCAAGTCAACTCAAGTCAAATCAGGTGAAGTCAAGTCAAATGAAGTCAAATCAAATCAAGTCAAGTCAGTCACGTCAAGTCAAGTCAAGTCAAATCGAATTGGGTCGAGTCAAGTCAAGTCAAGTCAAATTAAGTCAAGTCGAATCAAGTCAAGTCAAGTCAAGTCAAGTCAAGTCAAGTCAAGTCAAGTCAAGTCAAGTCAAGTCAAGTCAAGTCAAGTCAAGTCAAGTCAAGTCAAGTCAAGTCAAGTCAAGTCAAGTCAGTCAAGTCAAGTCAAGTCAAGTCAGTCAAGTCAAGTCAAGTCAAGTCAAGTCAAGTCAAGTCAAGTCAAGTCAAGTCATTTCAAGTCAAGTCAAGTCGTCAAATTGTCAAGTCAAACAAGTCAAGTCAAGTCAAGTCAAGTCAAGTCAAGTCAAGTCAAGTCAAGTCAAGTCAAGTCAAGTCAAGTCAAGTCAGGTCAAGTCAAGTCAAGTCAAGTGATTTCAAATCAACTTAAGTCAAGTCAAATTAAGTCAAGTCGAATCAAGTCAAGTCAAGTCAAGTCAAGTCAAGTCAAGTCAAGTCAAGTCAAGTCAAGTCAAGTCAAGTCAGTCAAGTCAAGTCAAGTCAATTCAAGTCAAGTCAAGTCAAGTCAAGTCAAGTCAAGTCAAGTGATTTCAAATAAACTTAAGTCAAGTCAACTCAAATCGAATTGGGTCGAGTCAAGTCAAGTCAAGTCAAGCCAAGTCAAGTCAAGTCAAGTCAAGTCAAGTGATTTCAAATCAACTTAAGTCAAGTCAAGTCAAATCGAATTGGGTCGAGTCAAGTCAAGTCAAGTCAAGTCAAGTCAAGTGATTTCAAATTAACTTAAGTCAAGTCAAGTCAAGTCGAATCGAGTCGAGTCCAGTCAAGTCAAGTCAAATTTTTAAGTCAATTCAAGTCGAATAAATTAAACATAATTCAAAAAGAATTATTTCCATACTTATCTACAGCGGCATCGAGGTATGGCTTTGAATTGTTGAATAATTCTGTCAAGCAAGCAAGAGAGGACAATCGTACCTGAAGATCAATTGAAGACAAGTCTATTTCAGTAATCAGGTTAACAAGCGTACAAATGGTACAAGATACTGTGAAAAAAGTATTCCTAGTAACTACTGGTTACACTTGAAAAACTCCATATATTGAAGATACCTTAGCTGACGTGTCGTTCATTAAAGTTGATATCAAAGACGGTTCTAAATCAGCTGTTGTTTCCGGAACAAGCAGAAGCCATGATGAAAGTTTTCCTCGTCGATCGAAACACTAAAATTCAAAAACAGACAAGGTTGGGAGCAATAGAAAAGGGCAGAGAATCAAATGATGGTAAGTTATCTTGATTTATCTACATAAAACACACTGAAAAGTCCGACTTTACCCTAAGAACATCTTGGATACATCGAAGTGCATTTTGACGTATTCTTGACCATGTGCTCCTGGAACGCAACACAAAAACTCAGTTACAAATAGTTCAAGACCAAGAAAATCCCGATTTTCACAACAGTTGCTTTTCAACATGATAAAACAGCCAGTGCGATGACGGAGACGCTCGCTGCTAGGATTCTAGTAAGATAGGGGCCCTTATGCAGGAATGGTGAAGAAAAGTGAGTTCTACGGGAGAAGGAAGCTGGCAGTATTGAGAAAATTTTTGAAAACATGCCCTTTAGAACCTTGAAAAATGCACGTTACGTGTCCCCTGGTTAATGGTATTTGGTGGGAAGGCCTTAGGAAGCCTTTTAGCACAGTATGGCTAAATTCACACAACACAAACCATTTGTCGTGGCCCTTTTTGGTCGGGGCCTTTAGTTAGGGAACTTTAACTGCGTAACATCACTGAAAATATGTTCATTTTGTTCAATAAAGCGCAAGGGATGCTAAGAAACTCAGAGCACTGGGGTAGTTCCAATGTTCATCATGGAATAGAGTGTAACTACAGCAACATAACGTACTGAGTAATTTAAATCATACCTCAACCTGTTGCGGCAGCTGGATTCAGAATCAGAGAATTCAGATTCAGAGCTAGATTGACTCGATACGAAGGATCCATCAAGGGAAATATTAAACATGTTTTCATCTGCATCACCGCTTAATCTGTCACCATGATCTGAGAACCGATCACTACAATCTGAAAATCGATTCTTGTCGTCAAAGTTCAGTTGCTTTTTGGAGCCTGTCTTCTTTCCTTTTCGCTTCTTTTTGACGGATTGTTTGATAAGAGGAGACTTCGTTTTTTTCGTGACAATGCTAATGTCGAACGATGGTTCTTGAAAACAAACACGTTTCATTTTAGTATGCAAGAAAACGAGATGATTTTTGTAAAATGAAAGTATAGTTTTTGTAAAATGAAAGCATAGCTTTTCATTGCGTAAAATAAAAAGTTCCACTGTGTGTGAATGGGTTACTACTAAAATTAGCTAATCAAAGCCGAACCAATGAACCAATGATTCGATGATTTCAATCAAATCAATCAATAAACAAACTAATCAGTCATTCAGTGCAGCGCAATCATCCAATTCATTCAATCCAAACATCCACCGTATACACGTTTTTTTTATAAGGAACCTTTGGTCTGAGTTGAGGCTGGAGTTCCTTAATTTTTCAACAAAATAAGGCTGAAAGTTCCTTATACTGTTCCTTGTCGTGGGATATGTATAAATACTAATTTTTACAGCAAATTCATAGAAACTATTCTTCATTTCTAACTTTAAGTATAAATGGAGCCTTTTGGGGAAGAACGATGGGAAATATATTGAACTTCTGTTCCTTTTTCGTACAAACCGTCTTGTTCTTTAAAAAAGAGTTTCTTAGTTTTTCATCCGAGCCTCGACAGTTCCTTAAAGTTCCTTAATTTTTTGGGAATTTTCAGCCTCAAGTTCCTTATAAAGGTGTTCCTTATAAAAAAAAATGTGTACACAAACACTTATACAATAAACATAACCGTCTAATAAATTCAATCATCCAACTAACAAGTAAATCAACTGAATCATCCGACTTAACAGTTAATACACTCTATTGTCCAACCAAATAGTTAATGCACTATCAAACAATTGATCAGCTTATCAAATAAATAGCGTAACTAATCAGGCAGCCAAGTCAATCAATCAATCTACCAGTCAATCAAATAATCAGACAGTTCCTGAATCATTCGACTTATCAGTTAATCAACTGAATCATCCAACTAATTAATCGATGAACTCAAACATCCAATTCAAAAGCCAATACATTTTATCGAACAACTAATCAGTCAATCACCGGAATCATCCGACTAATCAGTTAATCAACTCAATCTTCCAACTCAGTAAATCAGCTCAACCATCAAACCAATCTACCAATCAACTCAATCATCAAACTAAACAGCCACCAATACGCTTCATAATAATTACTAATCAAATAACTAATCAGCTTATCAAATAAATCAGGCAGCTAATCAAGCAACCAAGTCAATCAACCAATCAATCAAATCAATCAATCAAATAATCAGTCATACAGCAAATCGGTCAATCAAATACATGAATCAGAATGCATCCTACAATGCTCTATACGGCAATTCAGAAACATAATGGTTACATTTCATGTTATGCATAAAAATAAGAATAAAGCAGAATGAACACATTAAAAAACAGACATGTCCTTCTGTAACTCTGAGTTTCGTGCTTACGCACTCGTCAGACAGACTATGTCACTCAGAGTGACAGAAGGACATGTCTGTTTTTTAATGTGTTCATTCTGCTTTATAATTGCTCTATACTCACGTATATCGAGCACTATAGCCAGGATAGGCACTCTCTACTCAAGTCAGATAAAAATAAGAATAAAATGACAATAAAATGCTAAATACCAGCTCTAGCAGATGGGAGATTTTTAAGCAAATGAACCACAGTGCTTCGAAAACCAGGAAGTCCATAAACCAGGTAGACCTACAATGAAAAACATAAAATTTCATAAAAACATTACCTATACCTTAAATCAGAAAAAACTTCAGATTATCATAGAATGAGTGTTTGGTCGATTTACCCTTAACAATGCAATCGCAAAGTCGGCTTCAATGATGCCATCTTGAAAGCTGATGGAGCTCATGACAGTTTGCAGGACTTTTAAGGTTTTGGCAACAAGCTGAAAATGAAGGAAAGACAGTCAGAGCAATTGCTCACCTCTAGTGCATCAGCAAAGTTTTTCAATGAAATTCGACTTCATGCAAGCTTAATAGCAAACAGTAGTCCGTATAAAATTGGCTAGATGTTATATTGAAATGTGTATTGAAAGATCTAGCCATGACTTAATACACGAGTCCAAATTATCGCAGCTACCACCTTGAGATACTGTATGCTTGTTTTCACCAGAAGGCTGGTAAGGCTGCTAAGTGTAGCAAATGGCTACGGTTTTTGGTGTTGGTCTAGATTTCATGAGCGGGAAACTGAGACTCGTGCAATAAGTCCAGCCTAGAAATAGTTCTTGTGCTTTTCGACCATGCTTTCTTCACCGAATAAAAAAGAGTCGGATCGCCATTATCTTCATGAATTTTGATTAAATCGAATTTACTGAAGCAAGACGAAGACCCCGATTACACGAGAGAAACAGACATGGATCGAAAAGGTCCGTATCTGTCAGGAACGGTATGGGTACAATTTTATAGCATTTACGCGGAAATTTAATTGAGAACGGATCCAGATAGATCCGCTTTTCCCGCGTACAGTAGCCACACAAAAAGATACGATCCAGTTTACAAAATGGATCGGATCCATGCGTACCCGTGTTAACGAAAACCCCATCTTGGCCTTTTGGGAACGGAATCACTTGGAGAATGATGCCGTGAAAACGGGGTATAAATCTATTTTTCGTATTGTTGTCTTTCCAAAAAAATGCTGATAGTTTATCTTTAAATCTGAGACGATCAGGGCACACTAAAATAGCTACATAAACAGGGAATCAAGATAGCATGTTATGCTATTTAAAAACGCAACCTACCTTGTAGAGTGCAATGTTATCTTCATCCTGTAAATTCAACAATCCTCTAAGGAAATCAGTGATTCTCTGATAAAGCATCTTTATCAATGATTTTTCAATCAGTGCGCCATCCGTCGATCTGAAAGGTAAAGACTATTTTAAACTACATCTAACCGTTAATCGTAGTAATGATGGTGTCCTACTACGAGCCCTCTACGAGCAGGGACAGCAAGGCAACTAATGAGAACCGTTACACGACGCCTTATAGGGATCTTTGGTCGTGTGCTAAGAAGGCATAACTAACTAGAACACAAGTTTAATGAGTCTAGAGCACATGGCAGATAGCACACAACATGCATGTATGGACTGACAAAAGTGACTGGGTTTCCGGCAATAGATATCATTAGGAGATGTGAGTGAAGAGAGGCAAGAAAAAAATCTTGTCGCCAACGTCAGAATTTGACATGGTACCTGTATCGATTGAACCGTCTTTCTCTTATAGGTCGAAAGTAAAGTTAAAATAAGGAATTGCACATTTCGGGTCCAAGATAGCTCAGAGATCTTACGCTGAGTTTAGTCGTGTTATGCTTTGGAACACACTACAACCCATTGTTAGAACTATAGGGAATACAACGTTGTCTGAATACAACAAACTCAAGAAAGATGCCTCTGGAATACCCTTTTGGCATTCCAATGGAGATCAGGTATATGGTCATGGTGCAGAGGCAAAACAAAGTTTAGGAAAAATGCAAATCATTATTATATCAGACTACAACTTTGCAAAATAATGATTCTTTAACATAACTCACTTTAGACAAATATTTCCGATGCATTGAACAACCTCTGACTGTATGCTATAATTGTCTTTCGCTAAGTCAAGGAGAGGCAGGAAACAACTGGAAGGGCCAAACAGCATCCCCAAGCTTTGCTATAAAAACCAATAAATTAGTTGCTCAATAAATCAACCAATTAATCAGTCAATCAATCATTGAATACAGTCAATCAGTATGATCAATACATCATTAGAATCAATGAATCATCATGATCAAAAAGTCAATCATTACAAATAATAGATTAATCATTGCAAACAATCAATCAATGATCAATAAGTCAATCATTACAATTATTCAATCAATCATTGCCAACAATCAATCATCATGATCAACCAGTCAATCATTACAATAAATCGATCAATCAATCATTCTAAACAATCAATCATCATGATCAATCAGTCAATCATTAAAATTAATCAACCAATCATTGCAATCAATCAAGCAATCATTATGCTCAATCAATCAATAATTACAGCCAATCAGTCAATCATTACAGCCAATCAGTCAAAGCAGTCAAATCAGCTAAGTGATCCACTGACGCAACAGTTAATGATATTTACCATATCCAGATTTGCTCCATTCCCATATAAAGTAGCTCCAAGAGCTTGCAGAAAATAAATTTTCAAAGAATCAGGGCAGTCATTGATACTTGATATAAGAAATGACAGCAAAACACCCAAGGCTTCAGGTGATAGACATTTCTAAAAAAAGGAAATAGTAACCTTGTCATTAGAGGTCTAGAAATTACTGATAGCATATTCACTAAAAGAAAATTTCTACTCAATTTTTGTAATTCTTCATGATCTTAAGGCCAGGGCTGCAGAACAAAGTATGCCTGGATAGCATTCCATGCAATGCATACAGAATCATGCGTTATTACAGAAGCAGAAAGGAAGAACGCTAAAGTGGTTTTGGGGGAGATTTTAGGTGCACTAGCTAGCTAGGAACTACTAACTAGTAAAGTCTGGACTTCTTGTAGTGGAAATCCAAGAAATCAGCATCCAAATGAAAAGATCTTCGGTAAAAAGTGCCAGATAATTTGCAAATGGGGGCAACAGCCAAGGGTGCATGCCATGTTACTGCCACGCCGGAGAATACGCCCACCAAATCGGACTTCACGCCAAAAGAAACAATAGATCTATTGTTTTATAATTAAAATAATAGTCTAGGCTATTGTTTTTTTGAAAGATCCATGCCAGCACCCTGATAGAGTTTCAGACTCCACGCTGGAGATCTCCAGCGTAGGCTGCATGGAGTACACACTGGGCAACAGAGTATGCACCTTATAGATGCAATCTTGGATGCCCCATCGCAAAGAAATTTCTTGGGTCAAACATATTTGCGTTCCCAAGTTTCTACCACTTGTAGAAACACTTCAGTCTTCAGTGATGTGGTGAATATTTTACCTTGCGATTGATGAGAAAGAGATATACTGTATTTGCGAACTTGCTTTTCAATAAATGACTTTTCCCATTAAGAGTTCTGCATCCATATGTAATGAATGTGTTCAAAACGATTTCATGAAGACTATCAGATGCTCTCTCTCCACTCATCCAGTGTGCATGGGATAATAGTTGATCTAGAAGAGCATTTGCATCAGTTTTAAATTGTTCATCAGAAAGCTTGTTAAGGTCAAGTCTGCAGAATCGATTGATTAGTGCTTCTTCTGACATTTTAACTCTGCTTGATTTGTCTCCCTGGTGTTTAAAATGCACCTAAATGCTGAAAAAGTGTTATGAACTTTGGACACTTTTTGACGACTAGGCCAAAAATCCTTGAAACAAAAATGTTGTTTAGCCCTGGCTGCAAGTCACACAAGGAGGCAGATATCACATAATTAACTTTTCTGTGCTTCAATCTTTCATTATAGTGATGAATACTCAAATCAAAAGCCAATAAGCATGACTCTTGTTTCATCGATTCGAAAAGAAAGGGAACTCTGCAGCTTCCACCTGTTTGTCCGCCATTGAAGATTTCTTCTCTGACATGGAGAGCCTCACTTTGATTTCGAGAAAAACAATTTCAAATTTTTTTTCAGCCAATCAGAGCTCAGAACGCGGAGCGGGCTCGTTTATTTTTTTTACCGCCAACAACAACAGCTTCCCGAGCTCCTGGATGTCAACTCAACTCAATGCAGAATGTCAATGATTTTTCGTTTCATTTTGTCCAGGATTGACAAGTGAGTGCAGCTGTTTGCATTTGTTTTGCAGTTTTACTTTTGTATGTGTTATTTAACGTAAAGTTTCTTTAGAGTTTTACCTTTTAAAGCCTTCAAATTGTAAGGGAAAAGTCAATGGCAGTGTTTTAGGCCGCCTTTTTCCCTCGTGGCTCTTGTGTTGTCAGTTTTGCTCTAATTTTGAATTCTTCCCGTCCACTTGATGAATAATGGCCTAAATCTTAGCTTTTCTATTTATAAGATAGCTTTTTAACGTATGTTCTGCTCTTTTTAGCAGCAATAATTGGACCGTGCGCCCACTTAGAATCAACGAAATGTCTGGAGCCAAACAAAAACCCATAAAACATTACTTCCCTGAAGCAGTCAAAGACCTAGCCATCAAAGACCACACTTATGCTAAAAGTGTTGACACAGAGAACTGCTCAGAATTTTTCAAGAAAAAGGAGCGTAATTTCAAGATGGGATCTGATGCAAAACCAAAAGTGATAAATTTAGATGTGGACAGAAAGAAACCTCCAAAACCTGAAAAGAAAGTTAGAAGAAAAAAGAAAGCAGAAAGTCCAATGCAGGTTACAAAAGAAAAGAAAATACCAAAAAAGAAAGGAACTGAAAGCACGTATGTATGAAGTCCATTCTGCACTATGGTGCCAAGAGTGTGTTCCGTTTCATGCACTATATGCCAAAGATCTCCAGCGTGGAAGAGCAATTTCCATAACGTCTTTCTCTGATTCTTTCTTCATGGCGTATACATGGAATACACCATATATATATGCCAAGCTGAATATGCCAAAAATTGGACAATAGAACAATCCCCACTCAGAGATCTTTGCCGCATAGCACATGGAACAGAGTTTTGAGATTGCAGAGTATGGCAGTTCGTGACAAAAACTGCACCAGACTGGAAAACATGCATGTTTTGGCCTCCGCATAGTTGCGACAAGATTGAAAAAGCAATAGATTAATTAACATAACAATAGGTCAAACAATAGGAGATGTGCAAGCGTAGTTGCAAGTGCGGGCATGTTTTCCAACCAGGAAACTGCATTTGCAATTGCCATCTTTTCCTGATGGGTGGACCATGGTTGAAGATGCTGTGATGTTGTGGTCATATCCTGGTGTCAGGAGCTGAATGACTAGTGGTGTCAAGAGCTTAGCGACATTAGGGTTGGACTCCAAGGCATGGTATGTTAGCATAAGATACCGAAATGAGATCTCAATAGTTTGTCTACTCCTGAGATCGTAGCAACTAGCCATAATTAGTTAACCTACCACTGAGATTCTAGCCATTGGTGCTAAAACATCATTTCACCTTCATCTTTACCTTGTAGCTAAGTGCATATTTTCTTTGCTACTTGAACTTTCATATTGTTAATGAGCAGCTTGCCTGAAAGATCACTTAATACACTATTAAGATCTTGCCCCTCTCCCAAAAGGACTAATAATTTCATGAACCTTGCACTCATTTGAACTTAGAGCCTGTTGTATGATTCATTGCCAGTACCATAATTCACCATTTGTCTTCTATCTATCAGGGAACCAGAATCCAATCTGAAGCAGAGTAGTATGAAATCACATTTCCAGGTCAGAAGAAGTGGAAGAAAACCAAAGTCTGCTTTAAAGGTACGAGTTTACTTTTTATTGATCTTATTGATGGGGATTTTTTTGTTGGAGGGTTTTGTTAACCTAGAGGAATGTGGAACACTTTAAGATGGCAGTTCTGAATATGATTTAACAAACAAGACATAAAATGTTCTTTGCTTTTATTTTAGACTGAAAGACATGATAAATTCTTGCAAAAGATATTGGATGAAGATGAGAGTGGATTAGAGGTATGTATAAGCTCATTGGTTTCACTTTTTTGCTCTTTAATAAAGCTGAAATCTTACTTAATTCAATTTTAGTGTTGGCGATCCAGAATTTTTTAGTTGATTTGCTCACTAGATAGAGGGCAGTAAGACATGACTCAAATTTGTGTGGGATTTCTCCTGATTGCAAATAATTTCTTTTCAAGGTGAGAGTGCTTCCGGACAAAGGAAGAGGCATTTTTGCTGCCAAAGACTTTACAAAAGATGAACTGATATGTGAATATGCTGGTGAACTGATTGATTACTCAGTTGCACTGGAACGTGAAAGAGAATATGCTGCACATCCAGAATTTGGTTGTTACAGTTACTTCTTCCAATATGGAAACAAGAAATATTGGTAGGTTTTTACATTTATTTTAACAATATACTTACACTTTCATCCTAGACAAGATTTTTTGGCACACTGAGGTCGTTCTCATCAGAGTGTGACCTTTCATGGTATTAAAATAGATTAAATTTCTCTTTAACCGCACCTCCGTCATTTTCTTATATGCTCTCTTCTTTTTGTAGTGTTGACGCAACAAAAGAGTCCAGAAGACTTGGACGATTATTGAACCATTCAAGAACAGACAACAACGTTTGTACGAAGGTTTTCCCGATTAAAGACATACCTAGATTAATATTAGTTGCCAGCAGAGACATAAAGACAGGCGAGGAACTAGTTTATGATTATGGCGAAAGAGACAAAGAGGCTATCATGAGCCATCCTTGGTTAAAAACGTAATTTTATAGTTTTTCATCTTATATACGTTCATAGAGACCCAGGGTGACCCTATGGGAAGAAGAAATATCTTGGGGAAAAGAACAACATTTGTTGTATATCAGTCTGTAAAACGCAGAGATGGATTAGATTATGATCTAGACTAGCCCTTAGTCAATTTCTCATTATCGGTCTCCAAGGTCCACCATTCCCCAAAAAAGCAAAGTAAACTCGTCTTTGTTGCTTTGTGGAATGATCGATGAACCTTAGGAGAAGGATATTAAAGAGTGGACTTGGGGCAAGTCTAATTATGAGTGAACACTAAAGATTTATAATCAACGAATTCTTAACATCACATGTACACAGAACCTTTTTTTGGAAGTCGACGCTATGAACGTCATTTGTTGGATTCTGTCATGTTAAGAGGCCTTTACCATGTTTGCTCAAAGAGATAGGTTTTTATTGTTCTGGATCTGTAACCTTTATTAAAAAAGTTTTTTTAATAATAACCTTAATTATAACCTTAATTGCGTTGAATGCTGGGTGTTTACGCTGAAGTCACCCCGTCTGCTGTTTCTTACCTCACTGAGAAGAGAGGGGTCTTTCAGTTAGCTAACGAGGTTTCTTTCAGTGAGATTTCTAAAAGAAGACGGGGTGATTGAAGCCAGGGTAAATTTCTCCACAGAAACAGAGCAAAGTTGATGCTTTTGAACCCGTGACAAAATTGCGAGTAAATGGGTGCGACTCCATATCATTCGGTTTTTACTATTGGTGCCTTAAGCTGCCGAAAAATGACCTAAAGCTAGGAAGATGTTAGTTTGGCTCTCGCCAATCGATCAAGCATTGTTGGTCGAACATTTGAAACCTGTTTGTCAAACAATTTCACCATTCGGCAATGTTACAAAAATTCCCCGTCAAATTAAGTTTTGAAGTTTTTCGAGCATTTCTAAGCGAATTCCTCTCTTCAAGCAATGTTGCGTGACGTGACTGAACCGTTAAACATTGCTTGTAAAGCAAATTGCAAATGTTTGATCAATGTTTGATCAGGGCCTTTGAAAGGTAAAACCTTTCTCAATTTCTTGCTACAATGCCTGCCAAAAGTCTTGGAACACTTAGACTATTTTCACTCCACTGGCAGCATTGGAAACCCCTCCCCCCTCAAACCATGTTGATTTCCTGCGGTTTGGAATATCCCACAACAACCCGCGATGCATCTTATGAAAGCTCAGAGTGTTTAAAATACGAACAACATTGTTTTGGGGGGGGGAGGGGGCTGATTTTCAGTTTTTCCCATCAAGAAAAGAAAGAGGAGTCATATTCTGGTGAAATTAGGGGGGTGTTCCAAGGACTTTTGGCAGGCATTGTATGTGTAGCCGTTGAATTTAACGTTTAACCCAATTTCGTTCCTCAAAAGATATTGTACATATATGATGTCTGCGAGTTTGTAATTAGTTTTTATCTAATATTTTAACACCGTCTCGGAAAATTAACTTGTATTATAATGAAAAGTAAGAAAGACTGTTAGAGACACTACGTTGTCGATATAAATAATTATTAGTGCTGAGAATCTGTCATGATTAGTGCTCTATTATTGACTTTCTGTAAATTTTTCTTTTATGGTTTTCAATAGTTTTGAAAGCTGTAATTTTTTAACATAAATTTGAACTTGATATAGCCACTTGTTTTTTTCATTTCTTTGTCTCGTGAAAGCGAAATTGAAAACGCGTGTCACATCACACCCACACCTAAAAAAAACCTAAAGGTCTAAAGGCAACTACATATACAGGCTATGTAGACCTAAAGATTGCGCGAGCCGGCTGATTTTCGTGAACGAATATTTGGGTAGATACCCATTTACAGCCTCTGTAGGTTTGGCAGCTGATTTGACTGAAAAGAGGGGAGCGAAGTGAGGATGGGCATGCGCACAACGATTGCCTCAGAGAGAGGCTGGCTGTATGCAGTCTTACTTTGCCGTGATCGCGAGAGGTTGTCTTTGGTTTGTTGGCCTAAATTCTTTTGCGAATATCTTAAAAATTCTTTGCAATCACGTAAGAAATTGTGATTGTTTTTACAAAAGTTATCATCTTGAAGTTTATTTTGGATTTTAAGATGGGTATTCGTGGTCTTCTTGGATTTTTAAAAGAATATGTAGAAGAGATCAGTTTGGAAAGTCTTAAGAACAAGGTTGTGGGTGTAGATGCCTTTATCTGGCTTTATGGTGCACAATGTTGTCCTTATCAATTGGCAATGGAGATTCCATGTTCATTGCATATTGATTATTTTGAAAGACAAGTGGAGAAGATGCTGAAGTTGGGCGCAAAGGGCGCAAAACCAATCCTGGTTTTTGATGGTTGTATTCCATTGATTATACAATATTTGAAAATACAAAAGGTAACTTAAAATTTGAAATTTCAAAAGGTTAAACTTTCAAATTTTAAGGTATCTTTTGTATTTTCAAATATTGTATCGGTTTTTTGTAAATTTGCCAATTAATTTATTATAAATAATCACACCGTGTAAACGTTAATTTAACTGAAGATGAATGATGAATCCGAAACATGTCTTGTAAGCTAAAATCTGTTGTCGTTTTTTTTTAAATGATCTCAAATTATTGATTAAAATAAGTGTCCTCTTGGTTTCATTGGCTATATAAGAATGTTTCTTGAATACAATAAGTGTCCTGCTGGACTCTTTGGCTATATAAGAATGTTTCTTGAATAAATTGTTTCTTGAATGTTTCTTGAATGTTTCTAGATTGCTTTCCAGGAGTATTTCCTTTGGGAGTGATGCTTCGTTTCTGCATTCTCAGACTGAAAGGATAATCAATTTTTCCCTCTTAATATTTGCCATGGTTTATCATAAAAAACTAGGTTCTACTTCATTTCAGTTTATTTCCTATCTTCACATTTTCTCATTTTCTGCTTCTAGGTATAATACCTATATATAGGATGTCCAACAATACACATACACGCTTTTTTTATAAAGAACCACTACATAAGGAACCTACATGTAGAAGGCCTGAAAATTTAAAGAACTTATACTACTAAAGAGAAAATCATTATGGGACTTTTCAATGTTTGATGCTTTTATCACTGCAAATAATCAAGAATTAGAAAGCCGGTTCCATTCATTTGCAGTCGAAAACCACATGAATTGTAAGTTACGCGTGTATCAAATGTTTCTTTGAGTAGTCTCGAGCTTTGCTCACATGCAAATGTCTCTCTTTTATTGTTAAGACCACTGTATGTGCAGTTAAAATTAAGGAACTATTAAGGAACTTTTGGAACTACAATTGTCTCAAAAGAGACCCAAAAATAAGGAACTTTCAGAACTAGGCCGTGAGGTAGGTTCCTTATAAAAAAAGCGTGTACAGCCTTATTAAGCCTGGGCTTGCAAAAAAATAACTAGCAGAAATTTATGAATTATCAAGACATTCAGTTGTAAACAGATGACTTCGCCCGTAAATTAAACCAATGACGACGATCTTGTCGTGAAAAAACGATTATGGGACATCTTGATAAGCGTCGGCTAAGTGCCTGGGCCTTTAGTACAGCGAAAAAATGGCGGCTCACGTCAAAATTAGGCCAAACTTTACGGTTCGATATCTCCATGTATCCTTGGGGCGCTATGGGGCGCGAATTTATTCTCGTGAACAGTAACGTTTCTTCTATCTATTATTATCTTTTTTTCCCATAGCGCCCCTTAAATATGTCTAAAACAGGCTCACTGAAAAGTACCACTTTGGGCCTAGGATCCACTCGCAAAAAAGTACTCGATTTCAAGTCTACATTTCATGGCTATAACAACTGCCTGAGTCATAAAACAGGGTACCAGCAAATAAGAGAAAACCTGAATTTTAAATTACTGACGACTATTTAAACTTCGATTGCTAAATTTGAAAGACACTTACCTCTGAAATTGGCATGAAATTTCGACCAACACTCCACCATGAGCTTTTCAAGAAAAAGCAGTCATCTACGCATGCGCAAGCTCACTTCGCACCCCCCCCTGATTCGAACCTACGACCTTTCGATCGTGAGCAAAACAGCTTGATTGCGCCTAGCAGCATCCATCGCACCAAACTTAAAGCCCTGACCAACCGACGAAACATTGCTGGTCAAACATTTGAGATTTGCTTTTCAAGCGATGTTTGACCATCTGGCGTGTGTCAAACATTGTTTGACAAGCAGAATTAGCTAGAAAATTGTTTTGAAACGCTCCAAAAAATTTGAGCATCCACCACACCAGCATCAAGCCCTGGCGAACCGACGAAACACTGCTGGTCGAACATTTGTGGTTTCCAAGCAATGTTTGGCCATCTGGGGTGCCGCAAAACATTTTATGGCAAACAAAATTTGCTTGACAAAACACTGAAAAAAGTATCCTGCCTGTCACAAGCAAAAAAATGTTTGACGTGTGAATAATGTTTGACCGTTTGGTTAGACGAGACCAAACGGTCAAACATTTTGTTTGACAAGTAAATTTCAAATGTTTGGGGCCTAACAGAAAAGTAAAGTAAACAAGTTTTCTTCGCTCGAGGTGATTGTTTTTATTTTCGCAACAATTTGCCATTTGTTTACTTTCCACACCTTTGCATGTTGCACATATCAGCACCAGATGTTTCTGTCTCTGGTTGGTTGGGTACATTGTTTTACAAAAACAATCACTTTAGACCCCGCATTACTATGGAGGAGCAATTAGAGAATTTGAAGCTACTCTAATGACTGCATCAGCCAATCAGAATCGCTGCTTGTAAAAACCCCGCTCAATTTTGTAAGACAAGAGTCAACAAGAAGATCCTTGTGTAATGGCTGACTTTACCAGAAGCGTGTTTTGCTTTTCATGATTAAAAGTGTTGATAATCTGGCAAACCAAGACAGCGTCAGTTGGTTTAGCAAACGCAGATTAGTTATTGGATACATAAGAGTTGAAAGAAGAATATAAACTGATAAATTACAGTGGATTTTAAGTGGAAATTAATCGTTTATTCCCTCCCTTTGATGTTTCATGGCGGACTGGCCTAAATTTGGACATCAAGCTAGAATTCATGGAAGCTGAATTGGATTGCGTTGATCATTGGTAATTATAAAGGGTTACTGTCAAAGAATTGTCTGTGAATAAGTAACCTTGTCTGTACGAATAAACTTGAAATTATTGTTTACGTTTTTTGATTTGATCAATAAATAGGCCTAGGCCTGATCAACGACAGGGTTATGCCATAATACACGTAGCATATATCAAATGTCTTTTTTGTTATCATATCATAGCCAACCCAGGTGTTGGGCAACTGCAGTTGAGCACAAGTAATTCTCTTCAACAGAGACTCCATAGGCCAATGTCCACCCTTAAATTTTGGCTCCCAATCTGCAGAGTATGGTGCATGCTTGCCTGGGATAAACAATAGAACAATAGAAAAGAACATCAGAAATTTACTTCTACATGCACAAGGTCTCATTGAGAACTGCCACACTCTGCAGATTTGCTTGGCTCTAGCTGGATTTCAATCCCACAGCTTGACAGCTAAACCCCATTCCTATTTATATCCCATACTTTTGCCTGACAGAAAAAGCCCTTTTGCCTAGACTTCTGGTAGTAGGTTCAAAATAGAACTAGGGCCAGAGTTTTCATCTCCCCCTACCAGTTTGATTACCTGGCAGGAGCATGAGGTGAAATTTAGGAAAACAATGCTCCTATTGTTTTGAGAACAATAGCCTTCGGTGCAGGGTGTGCAAAATTTCCAGTTTGACTCCAGACTGTTAAATTTGAAATTTAAGCTCCAACGATGATATCAAGCAAATAAGAGTTGCACTTGATAGTATTCCCTTTCTGTACATCACATGTCTTACTCCCAAAATTGATTACTTTTGCTATCTTTTTTCTAGAGGTGACAAATCAAAACATGGATTGGAAATTGGAACATGCTGACCAGGGCAGTGAAGGAAACTCAGCTATATCTCTTGACAGATGCAGTGATGACACTGATTTTTGATTGGACATAATCTGTCATTTAATGCAAATGATAGTTTTCTTGATGCAAAAAGCTCAACCACAACTGATTTGATCTATCAACAAGAACTCACAGAGAATGATCTCAAAAGTGCAAAGAATGAATCAGATTTGAAGGCAAGTTTATATTCCCTCGGGAAGTATTCTCCTGGTTCAAACTCTCCTCCAAAAGCTGGCTATCAGTACAAGTATAGTCAAGGTCTTTCTGGTAGTGGATACAAACACACACAAACCTACAACACAAATTATTTGCAAAAGGATATCCCTGATAACAAGCCAGAGACAAAGAAAAGCCCAGAAAAAGCCTTCCCGAGTAAGCAAATCAATTCCAAATCTGAAGTCAAGAATACGGATAAGCCCATATTCCAGAGTCCTACCAGCAAGGTACCTCAGAATACAAAAACGTATTATACGAAGACTGAGGATCATGCAGAAGTTACTAGCTCCAACTGGAAGTATAGATCAGTGGGTGAAAAATCAGATAGTGATTCAATTGTACTGGAAGAATCAGTCCCTGGAAGGAAAGAACAGAAAAAGCTTTCTGATGATTACAAAGGTTATTTATCAGGTAAACATCTCTTTATTTTGGTAATTCATGTTAAAAAGGTAACGTAGCATAGTGGTAAGCACTTGAGGCATTTGTGCTTAAGATTTGGGGTTCAATTTCAGGCTAGGGAGCACAAATCGCAAGGCATAAAAATGCTCACTGTGACTGGAATAATCACATAAAAAATGCTGCACCCGTAATTGGAACATGAAAGGGCCAAGGAGGATCTAAAAAACTCGCTGAGAATGACCACCTTCAGTGTTAGTTGATTTTCCATAATGATATTCCATAATGATATTCCATAATGGCATTAATATTCTATAATGATATGAGGTTGAGTGAATGAGACCAACCTCAGATTTTTCCACACCAGCAAGCAGTAGAAATGGAATGTTGCTGGATACTGGAAATGGCTTAAAACTAGAAACTATAAGAACTTTTGAATTCTTGAACTTTTTAAATGTTTGATGCCTGGTTGTTGATGTTTTGTAGAATATGATTCAAAAGTAAAAGAAGGAGAAGAGCTCCTTGCAAAGCTCCTTGGCAAAGTCAATCTTGGTGATACAACGTAAGTAAAATCATATGAATTGGATTGCAGGACTATTGCTGTTTATATCTTCTTAACTACTGAAAAAAGTATTCATAGACTTGATAAAAATCTAAATATCTTTTCAATAGAAAATCAAATGGTACTGGGAACAAGCTTACAGATAAAGCATCTGATGGTAAGTTTTAGATTCTGCAATATGATAAAGCATTTTTACAGAGGTTCACTGATACAACTTTTCAAATTAACAATCAAAACTTGAATGTTGCTGTACAAAGCAAAGCTTATCAAAAAAGAACGAAATCATCTTTGGCTATACTGAAAGAATTCTTTGTTGTCTGACACTCCTCAAAGAACCAGTTCCATTTCTGACGAAAATTTTTTCAAGCACGATGGAATATTCCGCTGAAACTCTGCGCAACTTGAAGACTAAATATAGTAGGCCCACAGTTCCAGAAAGTAAAGCGAGTCTTGTGTTGACATTTTGCAAAGTCAGAACTAGTTGCCGACTATCAATTGGTGACATTTTGGAACTAATTGGTCGCTACTGACCTGTTTTTTGATAGCAACTAGTTTGCGCACAGTTGCAGAAAGTTGGGCCTGTTCTTCTTCCTCTGCTTTTAGTTAACAACTGATTCCTTTCAGTCGACATGAGCGCTTTGTTGACCTTGATCAACTGTATCCTACAAGTCCTGGCTAATTGTTGCCATTTTGACATAAGTTAGCGGTTACAACTAGTTGGAGCTAGTTCTATCGTTTCGTAATAAGCCTGGTTTTAGATGCAGGATTAATTTTTGCTTTGTATTTTTACAGATAAAAACTGGAAACAACCCCCAAACCTGGATAGGAGTGCTGAAAGCAAAAAAGAGCCAAAAAGAACAATTAATTACAGAGAACACAGTGACTTTGGAGCTCGCACAGCAGGGCTCAAAATGGATGCAAAAGCTGGAATGATTAAGACAAGTGACCTCTCAAAGCAGCAGATGAATGATAACGTGAATCAGTTTGATGGACATGGTTCTTTTGAGACTGATCGCAGTAGAAGATCTTATACAATGAATAGTGATCAATCAAAGAACAGTAAAAGTGATGGGGCGTCTATAAGTTCACTGGAAAGGCTTCATTTCAAGCATGCAGTGAAAGATGAACGGTTACTGAGCCAGAGTGGAATCACAAAGACCTCAAGTGGAAATAACTCAAACAGCTCATCAACCCAAGCAAGGAAACTTCAATCTCTTGTATCTGAAGGACAAAATGACAACCTAATGAGCTCTCCAAATTATGGGAGCAGTATTAAGCAAAGGGAACACAACTCTCATCATTCGAAAAACAGCTACAATTCGGAGTATTCAGGAAGCCATGATGAGCTGAGGAATGCATCACAGAAATCTTTGGAAGAGAAACAGATTGTTCTGAGTGATTCTTATAATGAATGGCAAAATATGAAGAATGACTTGAGGAAGGAATTGGAAAAGAAAAGCAGTCAGACTTCGTCGAGTAGATTCAGTGATAAGGTGAATTCAAACTCAGGGGATGTTCAAACTTCAACTCCACAAAAATCAATATGGCCTGTATCTCCGATTCGACATATGATCGATTCTGATGTAAGTATATCTGATTCGTTATTATATGGTGTTCAAAAATACGGCTGTTCGGACCAGCAACGGCACAGTCTGATTGGTTCTTCGCCGGTCTGTACAAGCCGTATTGACTGGCTTGATATAACCACATGATATAGCCACGTAATTTCTTATTGATCA
>JACTAT010000257.1:288893-377500 GCA_014526335.1 Chrysaora quinquecirrha
TCATGTTTAAGGGAGGGTGGTTGCCTAGAGTTGCGGGGTGGTTGCTCCCTTTGCCGAAAGTTGTGGTTATGAATGTTGGTAAATGAAGATGATTTTAAAGTTAAATTTTGCCTATGGAGGACCTCTCAACCCTTAAGGCCCGGCCAAACGTATCCAACATTTCATCTAGCATTAGCCAACATACTTGCGCAATTTTGGCTGATTTGGCGGCGAAATGTTGGCAACGTTTGGTAACCTTGTCAGCCAACATGCAGAAAGAAGCTCGACAAAATTTTGGCTTTGATTTTGGCGACGTTTGGCCAATGTTTGATTTCATCACTGCTACATATTTTGATCAAGGCTCTATGCATTTATTTGCCATTTCTACTTTCATCATTCAGGAATGTTTCATAACATACTTCTACTGGCTCCTGGAGGAAAAACAGTATACCAAGGATCTGTGCCAAATGCTGAGAAGTACTTCAACTCACTGGGTTTCTACATACCAGAACACTGCAACCCAGCTGATTTCTACATGGATGTAATAGGTGGAGCTATTCATGGTAACTACACTCAAGATCCAACCATGTTGCCTGAATTTTGGATCGAAAAACGAGATGATTTCAAGTCTGAAATTGTGTCTGCTGCGAATCCTACATGTTGCAACGAATGTGGCAGATCGTTTAAAGGTTTGTCATTATATTTTATGCAGATTTTTAAAACTATGCGATGGGCTAAAAAATTAACCCTCCAAACTAAATGATCGGCATCTGAATCGGCGCGACATTTTTCTGGAAAGTGGTAGACTTTTCCAGAAATGGAATCTCTCCTCGTGCAATGACTGGAATGACGATCGTTTCAGGAGAGGTAACTTGTGCTTTTAATTTTACTTCAGATTCATTTTTAATTTCAATAAAAATGAAAGAAAGGATTCAAGTCTTAAAATATCAGCTCAAGGAGGCATTTAATGAAGTTTTTTTCTGTTTGTGTATTGCTTGCATCTTGTTTCCTGAATTTCTGCACATCTGTGACCGCGGATTCTTTTCCTGCTTTTGTCTTCCATTTATTCATGAATGTTTTGGAAAATTGGCTGCGCTTACCTATCTGGTTGCATGCGAGAGGATTCCCTTTCTTGGAATGTCTGCCACTTTCCAGAAAACTTTCTCTTTGAAAAGATCTGTTGCTAAATATTAAATAGTTAAAAACACTATTGACGAGCAATGTTTTGTGACGTGGCCAAACGGTAAACATTTTGCTTGATACGCAAACTTGGGTTTTTGTAAATAATGGTTTGAAGCCTGTGATATCTACCTTTCGGTAGAATGGCACCAAAGGGATGTTATCTTTGTTCGTAGCGCGTCCACCGTTGTCAGAAGATGCCCAAACGAATACGCTTTGCAATTCTCTCATTTTTTGATTAACTTAAAATTAATTATCTCGTCAGTTTGATACCTTTTTGGTTGATTTTGTAGCTTCTGGCTCTGTCGATCGACCTCAGCCAAACATATTGAGTCAGTTCAGGAATTTCCTAACCAGAGAATTCGTCCTGCAGTTCCGACAAATCAAGACAATGCTATTAGACACGTTTCTTGTCCTCCTGGCTGGTGGTGTTCTTGGTGGACTGTACAGAGAGGTTTGTTACTCCATTGTTTCATTGTGAGTCTCTACTCTAAGGTGCCAAATAAACGGAGCGGGGTCTTAATAAATGAGGGTGGGAACTATTTGAAAATATTAATCAACGGGGGGTTATAATAAACGGGTGGGTGGGGAATTTTTATACACTACACTACCTAAGACACTATACTATTTCTATTATACACTACACTACCTATGATTACACCACTGTGTTTTCTGTGAGTTATTTCATCAAAAATAAGGTTTATGGAGCGTAGTTTACTCCTTTCACAAGTGAAATTCTTTCTTCCAAAATTTTTTCTTCCCAAATTAATCAACGGGGGGTCCTAATAAGGTCCGTAGGGGTGGGGGGGAAGCTCGAAATTAATAAACAGTGGGGACATTTATTAGGCACCTAAGAGTACTGCTTGCCGATAGGGCAATTCCTTTGTGAAGGGGGTTCCTCTGTGAGCATATGATCAATAATTCTCTTTCTTAACCATAGGTGAAGCTTAATGATTTTTTGACAATGTGTTCCATGAGCTCAATGGCCATCGGACTGGTATCATGCATTCCCTCCTTACGTACATTTGGACAATCGCGTCCTGTTTTTTGGAGGTTAGTTTGTCTTAGACATTCTGCATATAATTACAATTATGTTTAGAACAAGCATTCTTTTAATTATATATGCCCCAGCATGTTTCCGTTGTTTAACGCAATTTTGAAGTTCTGTGCCCAGGAAGTGTACTCTGATCTGAACATCACAGGAAGGCTCGGCCCAGAGGTTTTTGTAGACACCCAAAAAAGTAAATATCTGCCAAAATGGGACCCAAAAGTCCTCATCCCATTCTGAAAAACAATTAAAGGTACCCATTAGCCATGTTTGAAGAATGAGATCATCCCAGATCAGCCTAAGATCAGCCTATAAGCTTGCAGCTTGCAACGAATAGTGTAGAAGAATCCCTATTTTGTTCCCACTTGTTCCCTGTTATCCTAGCTTTTCAGGCTTTGCTTTGCTTTTGCCCGCGATCGTCATTTATCCCCATTTTGCTTCAAATTGTTCTCGTTTGTTTGCAGTAATTTCCCTTTTGCTGAGTTGTTCCTTTATTTTTTCAGTGATTCCCTGTTTGTTCCCCCCCCCTTCCCACTTGTTTCCACCGATTCCTACTTCGTTCCCCTTTGAGGTTATTTTGACGCAAATACTCAATGTCTCGTTCAATCTGGCACGAACATATCTGATTGAAAAGAGTTTTTTTTTGTCAGTATTTTCCAAAATCCCAAAATCCCTGTCCAAAAATGTATATTTGATATCGTTAGATACCTTGGAATAACTTTTAGGGAAATCTAAACCCCAAAAAAATAAATGGAAAATTCGCTCCCAAAAAAATAAGACAGTTTTTTCCAAGCCCAAAAAAGTAAGGAAATCCAAAATTAAAATTTCAAAAAAATAAGCCGAGCCCCCTTTTCAAGTAGCTACACTTCCTTGGGGCTCTGTGCAACTCAATAATTATTTATTGTTAAATAATACGTAGAAATTTATGATTCACAAATTGGCTTTGCACGGCAAATAGTAGAACGTTGTTGGTTTTCGTCTCATAACTAAAGATCTTTGACAAAGTATGGCCATACTGTTGCACCAGTTAAGACAACTTGAAGACAACCTTTGAATCCAAAGCCCGGTTTTTGTCGAAATTCTGTTCAGTTAAGAAAGAACCGGGTACAAACTGCTAATCGGCGAATTTTTAAATAAATCATCGCAACTGTCTTGTCGCTTACGCTTGCTTAAGTTCTCTGGCAACTAGTTTGCACAAGGTCCTTTCTGACGGCGACTAGTCAGCGCACATTTCCAGAAAGTTGAGCATGTTCTACTTCTGCAATTAGTTGCCTCTGCATCCTAAAGTTTCTGACTAGTTGTTGACATGTCGACCTAGCTAAAAGTTACAACAAGTTGGCGAAATAAGCCTGTCTTAAAACTAAACCAGAGATCTCTATTCATTTTTCATTACAGAGAAGCCGGTTCAGGAGTCAATAGATTGAGTTACTTCATAGCAGGAAACGTTTCGCAGTTGCCCCATATTGTATTGCTGCCAATCATCTACTTGTCATTGCAGTATACATTCACAGCACCACGAGGTATCTATCTACTTTATTTACTGCTATTTTTCGTGGTGTCAGAACCTAACCGAGATCAGGATTCGAGCCCCTGCTACGATGGCGTTACGACCAGGGTCGATGTTTCGATTAGTTAACCTACTGCTGAGATTCTAGCGACTGGTGCTCATACACTTTTTCACCTTCACGTTTCACATTGCTTCTTTGATTGCCATTGATTCTCTGGTTTATATGGATTCTCTTATTCCAATTGATTCTTTTATAGAGATTGATTCTTTGATGAGATTGATTCTTTGATTCACATTGATTCTTTGATTCACATTAACTCTTTTGATTGCAATTGATTCTCTGATTCCAATTGATTCTTTGATTCGCATTTATTACTTTTTCCTCGTTGATTCTGTTGATTTCAATTGATTCTCTGATTCCAATTGATTCTTTGACGGAGATTTATTCTTCGATTCACATTGATTCTTTGATTCACATTGATTACTCTATTCTCATTGATTCTGTTGATTGCAATTGATTCTCTGATTCCAATTGATTCTTTGATTTATAAGTATGAAAACAATTGCCTTTTAGGAGTTCTGAATGATCATTACCTAATTACTCTTGCCACATGGTTTGCCGTCTCTGGTTGCGGATATTTGATATCTTGCGTATTCAATCCGAGAAATGCTCAAATGGCCACTGTTTTATTCGTCCTGATTTCTTCATTGCTTTCAGGTAAGTCGCATCTAAGTATCATTCAATGTAGGTACTACCAGAGGCCGACGCCAGACGCCCTGGTAGGCCGCAACAAGATGGCAATATGATATCGTACGTTAGGAGACAACTCAATTCAATGGTAGAGAAGTGCGCGGGATAGGTCGTACTGGCGGATGCGAGAAAAGGCTTCATCTAACAGTGGATGCCGATGTAATCCTTTTTGCTCGTGTGTTGCCAGTGAGAGTGGAGTGATTTCGGAGTTTGAGCCTCAACCTCTTTTTCCCCTTTGTTCTATGGATATTTATTTCCCTATATTTATTTCCCTATATTTATTTCTTTATCTCTAAATCACAGGATCATCTCCTACAATTTGCAAAATGGATGAGATCAAAGTCATTGGACCAGTATTCTATAGCATATCTTATGGTCGATGGTATATTGAAGCTATGTTTGAGGCTGAAGTGAAGCACTATTCTGATGTGCATAAAGGTTCTGTGAATTACTTTGCGTATAACAGAGACTACGACTTGGACAGCTTCTACACGTGTGTTATTGTTCTATTTGGCTTTGGAATGACTGCAAGATTGATATCGTTTCTCTGTCTGATATTAATGAACAGGGGTAAACAACAGTAGGCTGTCAGTATGCATTAGGTAGCTATACAGTGGAACCTGCATAAAACGGACACCTGTGGGACAAATGTTATTATTATCCGTTGTGGAGATGAGTCCGCTGTGTATATGGATATGGAGATGTATGGACGAGGGGGTAACTCCTTTAGAGGGGTGGGTATAGACTCACTACATAAGTCCCACTACTTCGCTCGATGTTGTTGTTGCTGTTTTCCAGAATCGCTCTGTGTGGGACTTATGTCCTTACAGCTCTGAAACTGGCAAGCGGCGCCAAAAAATTGGCGTCCCAATCAGATTGCAGCATTTGCCTCAAAAACAATAGGTATTGTTTTTTGAACCAATCAAATGCCTTCAAATCCTGAAACTCCAGAGCTGTAAGGACATGAGTCTCTGTTGAATGACAAATCGAAATAAGGGGAGCGTAAACTAGAGACTTGTGTCGTGAGTCTAGGGGGGTACATATGTGCCTCTGAAAAGCCCGTGGGTGGACTCATAACCAGGGCATCATCTTGAAAACATGCCCTATAATCAGTGATGAAACTTTCCAAAGAATATATATTTCACTCACCTCTCACTAAGAGATAATATTTACCGATAACATTGGCCTATTTTCATTACACAGAGCCACAACTAGAACAAATATTACACAAACTGTTAAACTGACCTATAACCCAACCAAAAAATCACAGAACAGGGCCTAAAGCGGGCAAACTATCGCAAAATTGGCATGCACTTATATTCCTACCCTCCTATAAGAGTTACCATTCCCCCTTATGCATGGATTTTGTTGTTTTCAATGAAATGGCCTTTGAGACAAAAATATTTGCTCCTTGTTCAGAGGAGTCTGTTGCAAGACTATAGAAGTGTTCGTCTAACGGAGGTTCTGCTGTATACACTGCGATACATGTTTATACGCTGTACGTTTATATATTCTTATAGGACTTCTGGAGAAATTTCCTGTAGTGTTTTAATGTTATGTCCTGGCAAACCGTTAAACGTTGTTGGTCATACATCTGAAATTTGCAGATTTGACATTTGAGCCGCATATGCGCCAAATTTGAAAAAGGGCTAAAAACCGTTATATGAAAATGCAATAAGAACCACTGGGTTAGCCTGATAAGCAGACCCTATTTCAAAGGAAATTTAACCCATCAGATTCGTAAGTATGGTACTTTCATCCCCTCACTTTTCTTTTAAAGCCATGGCACTTATTGTGCACTTTAGGCCCTGGCCAAACAATGTTTTCTAAACATTTGAAATTTCATATCAAGCAAAACTTTCTACCGCTTGGCCGCGGCAAGCAAAAAAGATTTTGAAGTTTTATAGAAACATTGCTCGACATATTCTGCTTGTCAAGCAGTGTTTTCTGACTTTCAAACATTGCTTGGCGAGCAAATTACAAATCTTTTTCAAACAATATTTGTTCGTTTGGCCAGATCCTAAGTGCAAATTGCAGTCAGCCTAACTCTACATTAAACGCTAACCTACCCCCAATCTATTCCTCGACCTAAGTTTTCGGAAGTCTATCCCCCGTTGCCTAATTTGATGAATTTGCAGTGAGACAACTGTTAGCTTGTCTGTCGAATTGACAGTCTTAGGCCCTGGCTAAACGATCAAACATTGTTTGTCAAACATTAAAAATTTTCTTGTCAAGCAAAGTTTTTTATCGCCTGACCAGGTCGCAGACATTGCTCATCAAACATTTTTTCTTGCCGCAAGCCAAAAATGTTTTTGAACGTTTTTAAAAATTTCCCAGGTAATTCTGCTTGTGAGGCGATGTTTAGTGACGTTGCCAAACTTTCAAACATTGCTTGATAAGCAATTTGCTGACAACTAATATTTGATCGGTAGTCCAAGGCCTTAAGAACTGACATGTTTCCCAGTGCCCTTAGAGCCTTGCCAAATGGTCAAACATTGTTGGTCAGACATATGAGATCTGCTTTCAAGCAATGTTTGACCTTTTGGCCACATCATAAAATATTGCTTAACAAGCAGAATTGCTCAGTAATGTTTCTGAAAAACAATTGCGTTTGAAAGCTAATTCTAAGGGCGTATTTTTTTGGTCACATTCTGTTTTCAGCACACTTTTCGGCAGACTTCGAAACGTATTTTTTTGGTACCGGGTTCTGAAAACGGCAGGTTTCGCAGGCCTCCAAAACCTTCTGTCCCCGAAACTGGAAGGTTTTGCAGACATCGCAAAGAATCTCGTTCTCCCATTAAAATGTATGGTTTAGTTCGATTTTGTCCTGATCTTTTTCGGCAACTGTGCTTTTTTAGTACAGGAAGCGTTTTTCTGCTAAGTCTACCGTTTTCAGAATTCGACGGTCTGCCAAAAACCGAAGATGTCAAAAAAATACCCCCTAAATGTTTGACAAACAATGTTTGATCGTTTGGCAGGGCCTTAATTAAAACACTCGTTTGAATAATCATAAACTTTGTTTTATTGTTCCATTATTTCAACCTGATTAAGTTATTGTTTGACTGACTGTTGTTTTCCAAAAACAATATTTGTTCGTATGGATTTCTATGTTTGTATATTGTAGTTATAAACTCTAGATGTTCATGATGTAAGTATGTTTAGTTTCTCCAGTCAAATTCAATTTGTCATGAATAAAGTTCTCATTCGAGTGATTGTCTGAAACTATCTGTACTGCCTGTACTAACTGAATGAGCTGAAACATTGTCGCTGTGGATATCTTGAGAGCAAAATAAAGTCAACCCAAAACACAAGACAGTCTGAAAATCTGATGAAAACAGTTTATTAGGGACGAATGAGCTTGCTCTTTTTGCAGTCATGTTCAATCTTCGAAATTGATTCATGTTAGTCTGCATTAATGTCACATCATTACTGGCCATGTCACAAAAATTGCACATTGCTTGAAAATCATGAAATATTTGACAGGCAATGTTTTGCGGAATGGCCAAACATTTTACCCGACAAGCCAATTTCGAACATTTGACAAACAATTTTTGATAGTTTGGCCAAGGCCTTACACTCTCTGCTCTAACAACATTATAAGACACTTCGCACTCTAAAATCTTTGTAAAAGAGGTGGCGGAGTTCATGGTAATGCCTGTTTTCCGCGTACAAAGCAGTTTTAAAAAAAGATCGCGCCCTCTCCTCTCTGGTACCAACCCTCTAAGACCATTGAACCATGGACCCTGTTATCTCGTACGTTGACTGATCTGAACCTCGAGGCAAGTAATAAAAATTTAAGTTTGAAATTGACGAAGTAGGCAACATCTAGGAAGAAAATAAATAAAATAAAGGCAGCAAGTCAGCATGAAATTTTTGCTGCTCTCCAATCCATCTCAAATGCGAAAAGCGCGCGAAATTTCCGAACCTTCTAAAACATTATCCTGGTGCATGTTACTGATCGCACAACTTTCACCGTAATCATCGCACCAAACCAACCTGCCTGTTATCAGCAAACATAAAAAGCCAGTAGAGAAAGACGTTTCACAATGTTTCCATCACTCCGTCGAAAAACAGCATGGAGCATCATTGGTAAACAATTTCTTGACACTTTTTCTTACATTCTAGTCGTATTCCTTTTAGGATCTGCAGGATTATTTAATGTTATGTAAAAAGTAACAACAGAATGGAGCTGGAGCCTCAGGTTGCTTAGTTCGTAGTTCTAGGCCCTCTTTTTATTGGCTCCACTCCACGCCTCTTCCACAGTCCACACAGGAAGATGCTGAAATTTACTGTAGACAGTTCAGTGAAAGACACCCAAATCTACAATATACAGAAAGATATTGCTGTTAATAGAAAGAGAATTCAAATCTTGAAAACCCCCTAAAGATTGAAAAACCTCACCTATACCTACTGAAATCAATGTTCCAAAATCACATTGATTTTTAAAATGACATTTTAACTTTCCTCCCAGCAAGCTTGACCTGCTAAACTCCACTCTAACCAGACTGTTTAGGGTTTACCCATTGATCCGGCCATGCATTTCCAGACAGAACTTGCTAAATAAAGCTTCCCGTTATACCCCGGGATAAAAATGTTTAGGTGTGTGGATATCCAAATTCTGATATGTATATAATAGACCTTTTCAACAAATGACCGCAATTGAATATTCCGCAAAAGATGGCATCAAGGGGCATTTTACCATGATGCATTGTGTTAAAATGTCGAATTCCAAATAGAATCACTATAAATTCCGTCATGGTCAAATGCCCCAACACCATCTTTTGCGGAATCGTCTATGTATTAGGGAAGTTTTTCAAAATTTCAAGATAAAGACACCTCGAGGTCTTTGGTACCAAATTCGTATAAAGCAGCCAAAATTTAGTCTGGTTGCAAAATTGTACTATCTTAGCACTTGTATTTTTGATTTTATGAGCTTTCAAGGTTTACGATTTTATAAGAGCTTTGAAGTTCACCAGTCAGGGTAAAAAGTTTCACCCCCAGCTACTTTTTTGGTCAAAGCCCCTATAGAGTCAGGAAATGGATGTCAAAAACACTGACCTGCAATGACAATTAAAGATCAGTTTCTTGTCGTCTTGTGTGCTAATCTTCATTTAATGTATTACAAGCTTTTCAATAAGATGCTTAAGGCAAGCAGCACAGTGAGGGTTATACAAATATAGCCTTACTCATCCCCTGATGTCCATTGACCTGGAAGGCATCCAGCATTATGCTTATACTGACAACAAGGGAATTAGAGAAGAAAAACATTGCAAGGCCCTCTGTTCATTCAAACTTAAGTTGAGCCTACTTTCTTAGCATAATTATAACAGTTTCTTTGTCATTAACGTTGCTTAAATTAAAGTTTAACGGTCATTTATTTTTTCAGCTGCAGTTCAAAACCCAAATATACGTCACAATCAGATAACGTTAAGCTCAAGTGTTGCAGCCATGAAAGATATAATCACTGATCAACTTAAGACCATGAGAGATGGAGGAACTTGGAAAACTGAAAGAGTCATAACTTCAGCACAGAGAGGTTTAATCAACGTTGAAAACTCAGATAAAAAGATTCTGAATTTTTGTGCCAATAACTACCTTGGACTCTCTGTAAGTTTTTGAACTCTCAAAATTTATTTTACTTTTTGAATGAAATTTTTCTTGGGAGACGGGAGAAAAACATCTCTGTGGTTGCCAAGCATGAATTTCGGATCCCTGCCAAATGAAATTGACCAAATGAAACAATGAAGATAAAACCATGGATTTGGATCCCTTTTCTGAAATTCTCAAATGTTTGTTGGGAGCTCAGGCAGGTTTTGGATAAGAAGCAACCCATTGACTGTCCTGTCCCATTAACTTCAAAGCAGTGGCATATCCAGGTCTAAAGTAGTGGGGGTCTTGGAAGAATTTTCTCAGACCACACCCTTCAAAACTCTTGCAAATGTGGGGAAACACCCTTTTTCCCCCCAATGAGTTTTACAATGTTTTTGAACAGATCTTGAGGACTATATTTTCGAAAAGTGGGGGGTCTGGACCCCCAATTCCCCCCTTGGGTACGCCACTGCTTCAAAGTAAATATATTTGCACTTATGGATGCTGTTTCTGACACAGAATTAGACATGTTTTTACCTTGACACAAATGATGCAGGGGACCATTGGCCTTGGAAAGGCAAGAGTGCACTCAAATTAGTACCAGGTTAGCTTTGGCAAGACAAGAATCTGTCCAGTGACTGCGGTATTCAGTTCAGTCAGCAAATTATCCTCAAGAAGCTGGGGCAAAAATCCATGTTTCCTGAACTTTTGGTAGAGCTTGGGAAGGTCTTTGGGAAACAGAGGAAGGCTAACCTCCCTGGACTCTGGCAAAAGTTCAGGTCGCTTGCATTTTAGTGCCAGCTTCTTTAAGACCCTAACTGCTGGGATGGACCAGAAGAAATGGGAACCCACAGTCTTTGGGTTGAGTCTTGTCTTGCCAAAGCCAATCTGGTAATAATTTGAGTGCAAACTTGTTAGCTAATCTGGTACTGCTGGTTGTCTGCAAAAACTTGGAGCAAAAATTTAAAGGTTTTAAGCTTGATTCTAAAATCTTTCTTTTTTTCAAAGGCTAATGAAGATGTTGTCAATGCCTGCAAAGATGCATTAGATAGCCATGGAGCTGGGTTGAGCTCTGTAAGATTCATCTGTGGAACACAGGTAATTATTCAGGTCTTTTTTCTCTTTTTGTTTTGGAATGTAGTAAGGCCCATTTTAACTTCGTCTGCGTTCACTTCTTACTACCTAGTGAATTTGCTGTTCGTCAAGCTTGCAGGGTTTTGTAAATAGGTTTAGGGTTGATACTTTCTATATTACCAGAGGAAACAATTATTATATGGTTTATTACCCTATGGACAAGGCTGGTCATGGTCCGTAATGATTACAAAACTCGCTTTTGAAGCCATTTCAAGGAAGGCATTTTTATTTGATGCTGCGTTCTAAAGCTAAAAATTAAATGTTCTACGTGTTAAGCAGACATTATCAGATTCAATACTATGGCTAATAACGTGCAGTTATTGAATGATTGACATAATAAGAGGTCAATGCTGGAAAATATTCAGACCGAAGCATGAAGTGCGGACCTTAACCATGCTTCAACGATGGAATAAGGCTCTGCAAGAAGCTGAGGTCATAAAATACTACGAAGATAATTTCCTTATCAAAGCACTGACAGAGCAATCATTCAATAAAGGCTTTATTATATGGTGTTGAAAGCAATAATAATATTTTCGAACTTTTTTGGAGAATGTTTACTCAAAAAACAAATTATGTCAGTATTTCATTTTCCCATCTCAATCTCTCTCACTTCATCAATGAGAAATTACATGACTATATCACGTGGTTATATCAACGCCGGTCAATAGGGCTTGTACGGACCGGTGAAGAACCAATCAGATTGTGCCGCTGCCGGTCCGAACAGCTGTATTTTCGAACACCATATAATAAATAAAAGAAGCTGACGCAGCAGGAGCCAGAATGAAATTAATTGCAACTGATGGTGTTTTTAGTATGGACGGAAACGTAGCACCACTTGAGTAAGATTTGTCTTGTCATTAAGTACATCTGTATTTTATTCTACCTAGAGAATCATGGTACCGTAAAAACCGGTACACTGGTCTATAAGTCGAGGTTTCAAGACCTAAAATTAAGCTACTTCCCAAAAACAGCGCTCACGAAAAGTTCTTGAACTTTAACTCTGCATAAACTATTTTCAAACGTGAAAACTGTGGAAAATTGAGAACCAAGTCAGTACCAATAAGAGAGAGAAGATTTTAACGCTATCTCGGGCTTTACCGTTTTTGAAATTGCTTTTTAATTTAATCCATAGTTCCACACGATAGACTCATCCGAGTCTAGTTAATTCCTAAAATTTCCTTAGCTTTTTGGGAAGTTTCAGCATCAAGTTCCTTATAATGGTGTTCCTTATAAAGACGGCGTATATTAACACTCAGTTTTAAGCCACGCTGCGACGCTGTATTATTACTATATTGTTTATCTTGCGTATTTTAGTAAAATCTGTGAACTTGCTGATAAATACAATGCCTTGACGTACATTGACGAATGCCATGCTACTGGATTCTTTGGAGCAACAGGAAGGTATGTTCTTTTGATGTATCTTTTTCTTTGCTCTTTTTTAATCGCTATTCTCAAGGCCGGGAGGCAAAACCCTTGCAAATATGAATGAGCAGTCCCATTCTTAAAACGATCATTAATAAAAACGCTGTATCTAAAAGAAATTTTGCATCAAAACTTCTCACGCTCTATCTTTTACAGGGGAACAGAGGAATACTTTGGTCTTGATGGCAAAATTACAATCATCAACTCAACTCTTGGAAAGGCTTTGGGAGGTGCTGCTGGTCAGTAGATAGCTATTGAGGCATAAATTTCCCTTTAATAATCTTAGGCCAAGTTTATCTATCGAAGTTATGCTGTAGGAATTCAATGCAGTTTTGAGCCTTTATCTTCACCCTTACTCTGCAATAGCTGCGGCTGTGGATTCATTGGTCGAAGTTAAATCAGTTAAAGGTGCTGTTAAGGCGTGTTTAAGGCGTTTTATTTGCTGAAATAGTGGCCCAGTAGTGGTGCAACAAGGATTAACTTTGATATTTTTTTTTTTTTTTTTTATTCATATAAAATATTTACGACATAGGCTACGTTCTACTATACTTCCTAATTGATATTGGTTTCCTACGTCACAATTATGTTACAGATATGCCGTAAAAAAGTCACGGGAAGTTCTTGGCTAAACGTTGGGTAGGGGTCTGCCGCCAGCATATTCAAAATGGTACCGTTGGCTAGACTAATTTTTACGAGAAAATGATACCCTTGACTAGACCGATTTCTACCAAAATGACACCCTTGGCTAAACAAATACGCTCGAAATTGTTGGTCTTAAGTCGGAAAATTCAAGGGTCGACTTACTCCTTTTACCAACTTCTTTTAAAATTGTTTACGATGAAATTTCTACTTTCCAAGACTGCTAAAGACGAAAGCTTGGCCGCTCCATTGCTAAATATGATAACCTTTGCTTGACCAAAATTGCAAAATAGTATACCCTTGACTAAGACTAGAAATCCGAAAAAGTATATTCTCTAGTGCGGCACATCCCTGGGTACTTTTACTATGGAAGCCCCCCGTGAAAAAAGGACACTATGACATTTTTCATAGCTCGGTTTTTATTCTCTGCGGCATAGCTTCGGCGCTAGATCTAGCCCTTATCCACAGGCTGATGTAGGATCAGTTGTTTAAAGTAATTTATTTGCATCACATTTTTGTGTTTTGTTTGTAGGAGGTTATACTGCAGCACCAAAGGAACTGGTTCAGCTTTTACGTCAGAAATCAAGACCATATCTCTTTTCAAATTCATGCCCTCCTCCTATTGTTGCAAGTGCCAGTAAGGTACGAAGTGATTGATTTGATTTGAGTTGATTTGATTTGATTTGATTTTAATTGATTTGATTTGATTTGATTTGATTTGATTTGATTTGATTTGATTTGATTTGACTTGACTTGACTTGACGTGACTTGACTTGACTTGACTTGACTTGACTTGACTTGACTTGACTTGACTTGACTTGACTTGACATGACTTGAATTGACTTGACTTGACTTGACTTGACTTGACTTGACTTGACGTGACTTAATTTGACTAGACTAGACTTGACTTGACTTGATATGACTTGACTTGACTTGACTTGACTTGACTTGACTTGACTTGAGTTGAACTGGCTTGACTTGACTTGACTTGACTTGACTTGACTTGAGTTGACTTGACTTGACTTGACTTGACTTGACTTGACTTGACTTGAGTTGAACTGGCTTGACTTGACTTGACTTGACTTGACTTGAGTTGAACTGACTTGACTTGACTTGACTTGACTTGAGTTGAGTTGAACTGGCTTGACTTGACTTGACTTGACTTGACTTGAGTTGAACTGACTTGACTTGACTTGACTTGACTTGACTTGAGTTGACTTGACTTGACTTGACTTGACTTGACTTGACTTGAGTTGAACTGGCTTGACTTGACTTGACTTGACTTGACTTGAACTGGCTTGACTTGACTTGACTTGACTTGACTTGACTTGACTTGAGTTGACTTGACTTGACTTGACATGACTTGACCTGACTTGACTTGAAATGATTGACTTGGCTTGGCCTGACCTAACAAGACTTACATTTTGTTATGCAGGTATTCGATATGCTGATGGATGGATCTCCTTTAACAAAGAAAGTCATGGAAAACACGAGACGCTTTAGGGATGAAATGACAAAAGCAGGCTTCAATGTTATTGTAAGTTTCAGTTAAATCAATCTTATACATGTTCCTTCATATAATCAAATTTTGCCCTCTTCTGTATATCCTCTTAATTTCGCTGCTTCAATTTTTGCTGGCCCAAATTTCGGCAGGCCCATCAGAGACATATATACACCTTTACGGCATATAGCATCCCTGCTATCTGTAAAAAAGAAGGGAACAATTATTTTATGATGCATTCTTGTGTTTATTATAAGGGTGATGACCATCCAATTTGCCCAGTTATGATGCCAGATGAAAGGACTGCGGTGGAGTTCTCCGATGCGATGTTAGGTGAGCTGTAATTAACTTGTATTTAGTCTCTATTCTGAAAAACTCCACTTTGTTTTTTTTTCAATTGACGAATTTACTTTTCTTAACTCTTATAAATATAGAGTCGAAACTCGATAAATCAACTACCGCTAAGTCGAACTCTCGCTATCTTGAACTTTATTTATTCCGTCTCCCCTGGTTGAATTAACTTTAGAGCAAACTTCGATAAGTCGAAACCTCGATGCGTCGAAACTTCAATACGTCGAAACCTCGATACGTCGAAAAATTTCTGTTTCCCTTGGCAGTTATGGATGTTCAACTGTAGTATCACTGATGTGGTGTTAAGTGTTGATGATGCGCTTAGACGTTTTTCAACTTGCTTCGCATACCAAAAACCACATCGAAAATGCTGATCAGGGCAATGACGGTGTAGAATAATACTACTTTCACACTTCAAGTTAAACCAGTTTGAATTAGACTGGTCTTACAAATGCTGCGTTCTGATTGGTCGGTTCGACAATCGAATGGTTTAAATAAAGCTGGTTTTGAAGTGTCAGTATGAAAGCAGTATGAATATTGGTTAAGGTTAACTCCAGTCGGAATGGCTTAAAAGTTATGAATGCGACATGCGACGTAATGATAGGGCATTATTAAGCCTAGGTCTTGGCCATGCCCTGTCCATAGGGTAATGACCTATATAATAACTGTTTCTTTCGGGGAATACCGAAAATTTTAACCCTTAGCCTCTGTACGAAACCTCGTGAGCTCGGTTTTTTTCTTACAATTTCGGGTCAATATATTTTCTGGTATTGCCGTCAGAAACAGTTATTATAGGCTTTTACCGCACTGACACTGTGAGTTAAACAAGTTTGAATTAAACCAGTTTCATAAACGTTGCTCTAATTGGTCAATCCGAAGAATGGAGTAGATTTGATTGGTGGAAATACATCTTGGTTTCAATAAGGCTGGTTTAAGCATGTCAGTGTGAAAGCATTATTTATATAGAACCAAGCCATTTCTTAGAAAAACATGTAGACCACGATCTTTGGATAACAAATCCCTTGCAAATACCGAGGGTCAGAACAACCAACTACGGGATTAAATCCTTAAGTTTCCAAGGGCCCAAAATCTGGAACTCTCTTCGAGCTGAAATTAAGTAAGCCCGAAATAACAAAGAATTAAAAAGCTTGATAAAGACGTAGTTCCTGAATAAAAAATGCGCGTGTTCCTTTTGTATTAAATGATTCTTTGATGCACTCTCTGGAATTGCTTTATGTTAGTTGGAATTAGTGTTTCTTCACTTTTGTAAATATTAACATTAAATAATGTACAATTACAATTACAATTACCAGTTAAACGTATACTAACTGATTAAACTTTATTTGTTTGCCAACAGAGTTTTTAATGCTTTCCGTATTCTTCTCAGAGCGTGGTATTTATGTTATTGGCTTCACATTTCCTGTTGTCCCTAGAGGTAAGTTTTGGCAGCGTATTTCAAATATCTTCAAATTCTCAATTTTCACATAAAATCCTCCCTTACAACAATACCCGGCTTAGTCTAAGGCGAGGAGCCATTCACTCCTTGGAAATCTCGTACAATTTTGCTGAAAGTCATATTGTTTTCATAGAAATCTCTGGAAATCTCTTGGAAAAGAACCACTTTTTAAGGAACCTATATGTAGAAGGCCGAAGAATTTAAATAACTTCTACTACTAAAGATAAAATCGCCAAGCAACTTTCAATTTTGAATATTTTCTTATCGCTGCAAACAATCAAGAGTTAGGAAGCCGGCTCCATTCCTTTGCAGTCAAAACTCCTATAAATTGTATGTTACGAATGTCTCAAATGTTTCCTCGAGTAGTTTCCAGCTTTCACATAGCTCGAATTATTAAGTGTCTCCGAATTATAGCCTTACACTATAAATGTGCATTTAAAATCAATGAACTATCAAGGAACTTTTCGTACTACAACTTGATCAAAATTGGTCCAAAAATAAGGAACGTTAGGAACTTGGCCTTGAGCTGGGCTGCTTATAAATAAAAAGTGTGTACACTCTTTTTTTTATAAGAATATTGTTTATAAGAATATTCAGGCTCAAAATCATCCCATTTTTAAGAATGTTGTAAGAATATTGCTCAGCATCAGCTCCCATATTTCTGTCTCATTTTTCAGCAGATGCCTGTTTTGCAATGTTAGAACGAAAGTTCATGATTTTTCACAACATTCTTTTTGTTATAATAGTTAAATATTTCTTTCGCCCAACCTTATGAGATGATTTTTCTTTCAAATACGTTCCCCCAAAACTATATCAGGTTTGAAACATAAGAATACTTTATGAATATATTCAGGCTCGAAATGAACATTTCTTAAGAATATTGAGGCTGGACAAAATTTATAGTAATCTTATAGAAAAAAGAGTGTAGTTGCAAACGAACAAAGACAAATTAGGAATATGTGTTTAATGGTTAACTTGTGTTTTTTTTCAAGGTAAAGCGAGAATCCGAGTGCAGATGTCAGCTGCTCATACACTTGAACAAGTTGATCTATGTATCAATGCATTTATAGAAGTTGGCAAACTCAAAGGTGTGATCTAAGACATTTTATATTTCAATGTATCTTATGAACTGCGAGGGGTGTGTGGTGAATAAGTAAGGCGATTGAAATTAGGTAAACAGGGTATTTTTATATTAGAGAATTACACGCAGTTTTTTTTATAAGCAACTTCGCACGGCCCTAGTTCCAAAACTTGCTTATTTTTGGACCTTTTATGGCAACCTTTTAGTAGCAAAAGTTGCTTAATAGTTGCTTAATTTTAACTATCTTTTTTGCCCTAAGAATGGTATAGAGGCTAGAAAAACAGCAAAATCTATCATTGCACATAAAATGACTGGAATTATTTCTCCCTGCTGATATTGTTACCATTTGAAACTTGGTATTGAAAATTAAACGAAAACTCCTCAATGAAATGCCTCACTTAACGAGAAACACTCCGTTTATATGCGAGTTTTGACGACAAATGGATGGAAATAGCTTCTATTTTGATGAATACTTGATTGCTTGCAGTGATATAAATAATAAAAAATTTAAAAAGTTGCTTAGGTTTTTTCCTGTGGTACTATACGTTGCTTAAACTTTCAGGCCCACTACATCTTGGTTGCTTATAAGCGGTTGCTTATAAGAAAAAACTGCGTGTATAGAATGAATTGTCAATTTTGCCTTTAAGGCTGTTATGCCTGATTTTCATGACATCCAGAGATCCTATGATTATCGTGATATTGTAAAATTTTCCAATGATACAATTATTGCAAGATCATTAATACACTTCTTCAACTAAGGGCCTCGTTCTCAAAACAAATTCTCATTTTGACTTCAGATTCGAATTCAACATCTTTATTTTATTGTAGAGGCAAATTTTTACGCCTATAGTCCTTACGATATTGATTCTATAGCGATAAAGAATTTTTTAATTTAAAACGGATTTCACCCTGAAAATGACCAGGGTGTAAAATTTCATCCCGAGTAATTTTTTGCAGTCGAATTATGATTTTTCGTTTCAAATTTTTCGTCGCTGTAAAGTTAAGATTATAATGGCTAGAAGTAAGAAAATTTGCTTTGGCACTTAAGTTAAAGTCCTCCATCTCAGTCTGGGGGCAAAATTTATGTACGAACGGAAGTTTTTTCCTTTTGAAAACGGGGCTCTTAGTTGAAAAGATGTATAATAATCCTAAATTATCCTTCAAATCACATTCACGTCTATTTATTTAACGATGTAGCAATTTTCGAGAATATTTTTCTTCATATGCCGAACAACGTTTCTAATATTCCCCATCGAAAATATGTATGGCTTTGCTTTTAGTACCTTGGTAGATTCGTAGATTCGATATTTTTTAGGCTGTAGCTACACGCTTTTTTTTTATAAGGAACCTACCTCAAGGCCTAGTTCTTAAAGTTCCTTATTTTTGGGCCTCTTTTGAGACAATTGTAGTTCCAAAAGTTCCTTAATAGTTCCTTAATTTTAACTGCACATACAGTGGTCTTAACAATAACAGAGAGACATTTGCATGTGAGCAAAGCTCGAGACTACTCAAAGAAACATTTGATACATGCGTAGCGTACAATTTATGTGATTTTCGGCTGCAAATGTATGGAACCGGCTTTCTAATTCTTGATTATTTGCAATGATAAAAGTATTCAACATTCAAAAGTTCCTTAATGATTTTTTCTTTAGTAGTATAAGTTCTTTAAATTTTCGGGCCTTCTACATGTAGGTTCCTTATAAAGTGGTTCCTTATAGAAAAAAAGCGTGTAGTGTGAATGATTGGGCTGTTTATTTATGACTATTTACGCTCATGTGGCATATTTATATTATCTTCTGTTTGTGTCTTCTGATGCACGCTAGAGAACATATACCAATATAATGTGGTGAAGGTGAAATGGTGTTTTAGCGCCAGTGGCTAGGATCTCAGTAGTAGGTTAACTAATCGAGACCTCGACCCTGGCTGTGACGCTCCCGTGACTGGTGCTCGAATCCTAACCTCGATGAGCTTCTTACCCCACGAGCCATCTGGATCAGACCACGACGCCACAGCACCTTCTTCGGTGTGGATATGTGCCAGTGATGGGTTAGCATTGTAAGTTCGTACGAGGAATAGTGCAAGCAATAGCAATCTGACAATCTTTATTTGTTAACCCGATCAAAGGCTTTGCGGGTATATAGTTGATGTTGACTAGTGGCTTGCGCACTAATATTAATATGCATACTAATATTTTAGATTAATTGGTGCGGATAGTTTCGCCAGCGTTTGCCATTCTATTCAAAGAGATACAGTTGATATCCGCTGTCTCGAACTCTCAAGGGAAACTGGAATTTCGAGATAGCGAATGTTCGAAATAACGGATGCCCCATATAAATACAAAAAATTATAGTTTTTAAGTCAGAAAAGGAACCTCTATTAACATGCAGGGTTACTGATAGCGGATGTCAACTGTATCTGATTTTCACTGAGCAAAAAGTTGATTACAATGAAAATTTGTCGATTTCATGATAAGGCCGTAGTCTTTGGATTGTCAAAACTTATCTTGGACCAAATTTTACAACGAACCTAGCTCAAGGCCTAGTTCCCAAAGTTCCTTTATTTTTGGACCCGGTTTGACCAAATTGAAGTACCAAAAGTTCCTCAATAGTTTGTTAGTTTTTACTGCATATTTAGTGTCATGACCATTATACAAAGACACTTTCATGTAGAACTGGAAACTACTTAAGGGAAACATTTGATAAATGCGTAATATACAATTTGCATCAGTTTTGACTGCAAATATGTGGAACTAGCTTCCTTATTCTTGATGGTTTACAGTTCAAAATAATTGAATATTCAAAATTGAAAAGTTCCTTAGCGATTTTGTCTTTAGTAGTATACACGCTTTTTTTTATAAGGAACCTACCTCAAGGCCTAGTTCTAAAAGTTCCTTATTTTTGGACCTCTTTTGAGGCAATTGTAGTTCAAAAAGTTCCTTAATAGTTCCTTAATTTTAACTGCACATACAGTGGTCTTAACAATAAAAGAGGGACACTTGCATGTTAGGAAAGCTCGAGACTACTCAAGGAAACATTTGATACATGCTTAACGTACAATTTATGTGATTTTCGACTGCAAATGAATGGAACCGGCTTTCTAATTCTTGATTATTTGCAGTGATAAAACTATTCAACAATAAAAAGTTCTTTAGTTATTTTCTCTCTAGTAGTATAAGTTCTCTTTAAATTTTCGGGCCTTCTACATGTAGGTTCCTTATAAAAGGGTTCTTCATAAAATAAAATGCGTGTAAGTACGTGTTTTAATGACTTGTGCTGTGTGTATTCTTCGTAAGCAAAACTTTTCTTTTGTGTTTTAGCTTTATTTTGATAATAAGTATACCAAATTCAGACTGGTACTCATGATTAATTTATGAATTTCTGGTACTTTGAAGTTTTATTCATCATGTCCATGGTAACCAATTAAATATACGATATTCTTGTGCATAAAAGCTTGAAGCTTCGATAAATAAATTTTGCTAAGAACATCTACATGATCGAATAAAGCTTTCTGTTGCAGTAACAGACTTATTCTTATAATATTGATTTCTAGGATGGGTTGGCCTTGCAAGAAAAAGGAGCCTAAGGACCCACTACATCCGAATAAACCAGAAAGTAAGTGTTTATAAGTTTGTAAGTCTATGTTTTGTTTTGCGTTCTACTTTCGTTCAACTTTGCTTTTCTTGGTGAAAGGGTTGTTATTTTAGAATAATGTGATAGAAATTTCAGTGTAGCTATAATAGACGTTGAATGTCTATAACAGGCATTGTTCACAATGTAAAAAGCTAGAGACAATGTTATACACGTTTTTTTTTTATAAGAAATTAAAAAATTGATCCAGTACTAGTAGTTTCTTAAAATTTTCGGATTTTGAGCACTCGAAGTTTCTTAAGAGTTTCTTGAATATTTATATTGGCAACATTGTTATTCTATCTCAATGATGTTCCAAACCCATTTTTTTTATCGTATTTGAAAGCAAATGGGTTTCCTGTTTGTCTGTTTGTCACAGAAATGCTTTTTTTGCAGACGAAACACGGGAATTAAAAGAAAATTTTTTACTGAGGTGGAAAGTGTTTCCTACGTAAAAAATTTCCAGTACTGGAGTTTCTTAAATTTTTGGCCATTCGAGAGACTGGGTTTCTTATAAAGAGTTTCTTATTAAAAAAAAATACGTGTATAGCCTAAGAAAAAAAAAATTAAAATTAAAAAAGCAAATATACTTTCATATTCTTTCATTGTTTTCATCCTTAGCATACATAGGTGTCCCAAACGCTGCGAGTAGGTGACACTCTGTTTTCAATAAACAACTAGACAAAGGGCCACGCCCTTTACTTTGGCTACGAATGTGATCAACGCCCTTTTTAGTGCCACAAAGATACGAGAAAAGACACAGAAATTAGTGATCTTATTTTTTTCTATCAAAAGAGCTAGTGAAAACAAAAGAAGTTACATTTTTTTTTAATAAGCAACCGCTCAATAAGCAACTAGGGCTGAATTGACCTTAACATTAAGCAACTTGAGGGCTCAATTGAATTACTGTAAGCAACTTAGAAGTCAAACAACCAAGCTTATTCTCTTTCTCGTGTTAGGAAATTGTTCTTCGTTCTTATGTTTTGCATGTTGAAGTTCGTTAGCTAACGTTTTTCCACTTAATGTCTCCCAAAAGTCATGTTGTAGGCCTAACAGATGACGATTTTGACCCGCGAAGTCAGGGGTGGTCGTGGTCTTATTAAAAAGAGTGTTCTTTAGCAGATTGAGTTTTCGTGTTTCTTACCATTTATTACAGCACCAAGCCATTTTATCACTGCACATAGTGGCTATCATTGCACCTTAAAATTGGGTATGGTTGCAACAGCGTCTTCGCTGAGCCCTAAAGTTTTTTTTCATTAATGCGGTCCCAGCTCTAGTTGCTTATTAACCAGTGGCTTCGTAAAACGTAACCATCTAAGCTTTAATCCATATTTCGAATAAAGGAAATGCTCTTGGGTGCCAAATAAACGCCCCCCTGTTTATTAATTTTGAGCTTTTTCCCCCACCCCCGGACTTTATTAGGACCCCCGTTTATTAATTTTGGAAGAAAAAATTTTACTTGTGAAAGGAGTAAACTACGTTTATTAATTTTTCCCCACCCCTCGGACCTTATTAGGCCCCCCGTTAATTAAATTTTCGAAAAATTTACCACCCTCCCCGTTTATTTGGCATCTAAGAGTAATTCAATGTTTCAACACCTAGGCCCGAATCGCCCAATTCGGTTGACGGTTAAGAATTCGCGGAAACGGGTTTGGGACCGGTGGGCCGAGGGAAAGGCTATGTCCGATAAGTAAAACACACCATCTTGCAATAATCGTTCGATGACTGAGATGCTATAGAAACAAGGAATATGAATCGTTAATCAGACCAACTGGACTGTGTGAGGATAGGCTTTTTTTCTGTAAATACACTTATTTAATAAGCAACCGCTCAATAAGCAACTTGGGCTGAACTGATCTTTACATTAAGCAACTTGAGGGCTCAATTGAATTACTGTAAGCAACTAAGAAGTCAAACAGCCAAGTTTATACGCTTTCTTGTTATTAGGAAATTGTTTGTTCTTATATTTTGCATGTTGAAGTTCTTTAGATAACGTTTTTCCACTTACTGTCTCCCAAAAGTCGAGTTGGGTTGCTGGGTACAAAAAATGTTAAGCAATGTCTAACGTGAAATGTCTAACAATTTAACAATTTAAATAATTAAAGTCGAGAACTCGAGTTGCTTATTTAAAAAAAGGTGTAAGCGATCTTACTGACTTCACCACTTGGAATAATATGACCTACAAAATTCTGTATTTTTCCAGAACTACAGAACTTATGTGAGATCAAAAGATGATGAACAACTTCGTGGAAATTTGCGATCAACACTGGCTACAACCTGCACTGATCCTTATCGGTACAAAAGTGTCAAAACGGGCAACACATCTTCAGTTATGATGAAAATTGCACCTTGTGGGGCCATCGCAAATAGCATTTTCAATGGTATTTATTATTTTGTATTCTTTTATTCGATCAAACTCTGTTAGTCAAACATCTTAGACCATGACAAAATGACCAAATATTGTTTGTCAAACATTTGAAGTTTTCTACGTCGTGAAACAATGCTTTTCAAATTCAAGAACTTTTTCCTTGCAAAAAGTAAAAAAGCAATGATCTTTCAGTTTTTCAAAACATTGCTTATAAAATTCTGCTTCCCAAACAATGTTTTGAAATTGGTCAAACGACAAACCTTGTTTGCAAAACAAATTTCAAATGTTTGAGCAAAACCATTTCATCATGCACCTTGTTAGGCCCTGGCCAAACGATCAAACGTTGTTTGTCAAACATTTGAAATTTGATTATAACGCGAAACTTTTCACATAAAAAGCGTTTGTAGCCAGATACCTCAATAAATACTTTCTCCAAAATTCCATCAAGTGGCAAAGCAAAGTAGATGGGATTCCATGGGTGCCAAATGGGCCAAAATTTCAAGGCCCACTTGGCACCCCATAGAATTCAAAACTGGACTGCTTGATCAGAGACCCAACGACGTTTCCACTAAGCTATAGAGCTCAATGAAGTCGCCGAGTAACTCTGTAACTCTCCAAGTCAAGCCCAAGGCTCTCCTTCCGTTTGAATTTTGTGTTTTGGCTTTGTTTAGCCATTTTTCACGGTCAATGTCGCTAAATTTTTCGAATTTAATCATATTGAGGTTTGCAATTGACGTACACATTTAAGATTGTGTTAAGCATGATTTTATAAAAATACAGCAACTAATTTGTTGTAATCTACTTCTTCCAGACACCTTTAAACTTGCTTATGTTCAAAATGGCCCGGATGAAGACGTTCCATTCAGCTCGAAGGACTTAACCTGGCCTAAGGAGAAGAGCCACAAGTTTGCTAATCCTTCGTTGAAGAAAAACACTGCAAATTCAACCATGAAAAATGCCTACAAAGACTTCACTGGTCCACCGAACTGGATAAAACCAATATACGAGTTGAACCCGTTTGAAGAAGACGACAATGCTAATCTTAATACTGCTTTTATCATTTGGATGAGAACGGCACCGTTTCCAAAGTTTCGCAAATTGTACAAGAAAGTCACTCATTCCGGTGCACATTTCGGCAAAGGTCTGCCAAAGGGAAACTATCGCATGGACATCCAATACAGTATCCTTTCTGTGGAAACCGTTATCCAACACAGATTTTGCTTCAAAGTACTCTCGATATAGATATAGTCACAAATGCCCCAGAAACGTTTTGGTTTGAGCTTACCAACTGAATCGCTTCGCTGAGTAGCTAAATATCCAGAATTAATTCCTCCTTCCTTCCTTTAAGACCTTTGGTGTCAGGTCAGGTCAGGTCAGGTCAGGTCAGGTCAGGTCAAGTCAAGTCAAGTCAGGTCAGGTCAGGTCAGGTCAGGTCAGGTCAGGTCAGGTCAAGTCAGGTCAAGTCAGGTCAGGTCAGGTCAGGTCACCTCATGGCCATGCAGAGCGTTGAGGCTCTATGAGCCAGTAACTTCCGTAACCCTCTGTCCTGAGCTATCCGATTGAAACACTGCGCGCAGGCTACACTGGTTGACGCTCTTGCCAGTCAGTCTTGTCATCCAGTTATTCCGAGGTCTTCCTTGTTTTGTCTATTTCTCCATTGCTCTAAGCATTATCGCAGAGATGCAAAAACCCTGCAAACCTACATACCTGGTTTGGAGGAAGATTTGGCTAAAAAATGAGGAAGGTTTTGTAGTATATTTTTGCGACAGCTAATTCAAGTGCGGGCAATAAATCAAGAACGAGGAACCTTGAATTATTTAAAATCATTCAAACTGCATGCAGTTGGTTTAGGCTGCATTTCAAAATTAATCAAAGTAGAAAAATCAGGCCTGCTTGGTCATCATCTTGTCAACCCTTTGTAGAGCCTCCCTGATATTAAAGCCTGATTCCCACCTTTTAAGTCAAAACATACAAGAGACCTGGGAAGGTCCCTATGTACATGTTTTTGTCTCGTGCATGCAGTAGTCTGTCTTGGCTGTTTTTGGCAATTTTATATCATGTTAAAATGAGGAAGGTTGGTTACAAAAATTTCAGGTTTGGAGGAAGGTCAACAACTGTTTGCAGCTCTGCATTATCGTGTGCACCAACGCAACGTGCAGAGCTGGAAAAATAACAGAAGGAGCTCTAGGGGAAAGTTTACTGGCAAATCCATTATTAAAGAACAGCACCAAAATGTAGGAAAACTATTTGCTGTCAACAAACCATCTTACGAGAACTAATGGGGCTCACCGATCCCCCGACACCACATCTCTACACCCCTTCTTAAGTGATTCGGATCATAGGTATTTAGCGTTGTGATTCCAGCCCAGTGCTCTGAATGTCAAAGTGAAGAAATTCATCCAAGCACGGGTAAACGGCGGGAGTAACTATGACTCTCTTAAGGGCTACCGACCAGTGTATTATGGCACCTCCACAGTACTGTGATAGTTGTCTAAGGGAAACATTAGGAAACGTAGCCAACCGTCGTTACGCATACGGCCGTCTAGGGAGATACTAGGATCAAGCATCTTCCACTTCATATTATGAGGGTACTCTCTCATGGCAAACGATTGACAGAGGGAGTAAAGATAAATGATTTATTAAACCCTTTTATAGTGTTGTGACCAATTTCCTTAACAATTTTGTCAGACTATCCAGTTGAAAGCTTCGAAGGTCGGAAGTACTTCGTGTTATCCACATCGAATTGGTTGGGAAGAAAAAGTACTTTCCTTGGAACATGCTATTTGGTTTCAGGAATCATCGCGTTGGTATTTGGTTTTGCATTTATGGTAATTCACATGAAGGCAAGAACAAGGTTGGTACAAGCAATTGCCGTAAAGCCCCTCCTGATTAATACATGATGACTTTTTACTTTTACGTTTTACTTGCTTGCGAGCTTGCGAATGTGTTTCGAGATGGGTGCGAGCTACACTGGCTCGCAAAATAAGGTTTAGCGATGAGACGGAATAGAATGAAGTTAAAGAAAATAGAATGAAATGAAATGATATGAAATGAATGGGATGAAAACAAATCAAATACAATGAAACGAAATAGAATAGAATGGAATGGAATGGAATGTAATTTAGTTGATAGGAGTGGAATGGAATGGAATGAAGCAGTTCATCCAATGTCTAGTAAGTCTATCATTTTTTAGCTCTTTCAACAAATTGGAAATTAAAGCATTTTTATCAATTTTCTCAGTTCGACAACAAGAGTGATGGCTTTCGAAGAGTAGATACTGGTGTGCTAGAAGATTTCGATAAAATTGCAGGAAAAAAGGGCATTGATCTACTACACACAACTTTGTAATAAAGTAACCTTTGCACATAGCTTTTGCTTAAACTGTATATGGCATTTTTGTAACGATTTTTGGCTTTTTATAAGAAGCAAATCTCGGGGCCGAATCCTGGGGGGTAACTCACGGGGGTAACTCCGAGGAAGGGGTAACTCCCATATGTATGGGTACGGGATGTGCCATTTTTTGAGGTGCCCGGGTGGAAAATAAATTTTGGGGTATCAAATTTGCTAAAATTACAAACTTGGGGGTAGCATTTTTGCCAAGATAATCAATTTTGATAAAGTCAGAATAACTGCAAAATAAATTTCAGCTGCATAATTTTACAAAAAGACTTCTGAGTATTTCTTTGTATTATATTCATATTTCTTTATGAACATTAGTTGGGGTATACTTTTAGAAGTTTCATAAATTTTGTGGTCAAATTTTTGTTACGAAAATGGCATGCCTCTGTCACTGATCTATTGAAGTTACCCCCCCTCGGGGGGAGGGCGAGTATCAAAAGCTTGTTTATTTTCACCCTGTTTTACTTCTATGTTTAGCAATGTTCAACACCATACATATTTGTATAGATGTTATATATTTGTCATGTTTTGAAAGTTTTCTTCGTCTTGCATTGCACGCGTTCGTGTGAAAATGCAAACTTGCGCAATGTAAAAATCTTGCATGCTGCCTTTTTCTGCCCGTGCTAGTTCAATGGCAACAGCACGAACACCCGAACACAATGTGAAATGTAAACGTGAAACATTACCAACCCGCGTTTTATTCGCGTACTTCGCGTGTCAATGCACCTGCTGCATGTTGAAGGAGATGACGTCTTCTGGGAGGGAAAAACAGAAACTGAAACATGAACATGGCGGCCATTAATTCACGGCCAGGATCAGCGGAAAATACTCTTGGAGACGCAGATGAATCAAAGAAACAGTCAAAGAGACCAGGGAGTAAGTAGATCTGATATTCCTCTATCAAAAAGAACATCAAATTCGCTATCAAAGTCCCACAATTTTGCTTCAACTCAAATTTTCTTTGCAGATTCTGCATTCAAACAACAAAAACTCAAGGCCTGGCAACCGATTTTAACCGCATCATCTGTCCTTCCTGTGTTCTTCTTCATTGGGATTGTGTTTTTGCCTATCGGAATAGGCCTCCTGGTATCTTCAAACAAGGTATAACGCATTGATTTGAAGCGACTTGCGTTTGTACAGAAACTAAGCTGAGTTTAGGGGGAGTTTTTAGGCCCTGAATTTTAAAATCCAAAGGTTTTTGTTTGTTTGTTGAAAATCAAGGATGGAGATAATAGAAAACAAAACCTCATAGGGAACGTGACAAAATTTTTATTATGGACATGCCGCCCAATGCGAGTGTATCTATCACTTCATACAATGATTGAAGGAAAAGTGCCTTCATTCTTCAAAGAAATTTTTTCACTATATCTTCTTAATAAATAAATTAATTTTCCAGGTTCAGGAATTTGTCTTTGAATATACAAGTTGTTCTGGCTGTGACAAGTTCTTTGACAATGCTGCAAACACTGGAAAGACCTGTGGCTGTCTATTAAACATAACATTGTCAAGTAAATTCAGTGGCCCTGTTTACATGTATTATGGATTATCAAATTATTACCAGGTATGTTAGCAAAACTAGTGTCGTCTGGGCCCTGGAGCACACTTTTTTATGAGAACACACTTTGAAAGAACATTGAGGCTTGATTTGCCAATAAAATAAGGAGGGGGTCATTTGGCATGACCGTTTGCGGTTCTCCAACATTTTGAGCAGTTTTACAGTTTTACTATATACTATAATATACTGTATACTATACTATGCGCAATCTGTTGTTTCTGTTTGGTTTCAAACAAGTTTGTTTTAACCCCTTTTTTTGCTTTTATTTCCAGAATCATAGAAGATATGTCAGATCAAAAGATGATTCACAGCTTCATGGTACACTGAAAAAACCTGTTTCTACCAACTGCAAACCATTCAATCAAAGAACCGTTAGGGATGCAAATAACAAGTCAGTAACAGAGCAAATTGCACCATGTGGTGCTGTTGCAAACAGTATGTTTAATGGTAAGAAACCTGTAATTAACAAACCAGTGCAAATCTGCCTAAAATTTTTGACAATACATAATAAACCCTTGATGAAACGGTCTTTCACAGTCTATGCAAAAACTGAAATACTTTCAATGACTTTATGGAACATTAGGCAAAATTTGCAGCAACTGCAAAACACTGTCAAAGACTCAGTCACTAAGTGTTGCTAGCAAAGCCGTTACGGTCTTTCAGGGTCTTTCACAGACTTTTTGGGCTGTTGGTTATTTGTTGGGATGTTTTAGGCACCAAAATTAAATTGCTGCATCATGGCTTCTGGGATAATTGTAGTCTTTTGCAGTCGTTGGCAGTCTTTGGAATGTTTCCATTAAAATTTTTAGGTCATTGACGGTTTTTACAGTTTTTCAGGGTTGCTGAGATAGAACTGATTTCTATCTCTGCGACCCTCAACGACTGAGTCTTTGACGGTCTTTTACAGTCATTGTAAATTTTGTTTCCTTAAAGTTGTTGACGATACTTCAGTTTTTTCAAAGACTGTGAAAGACCGTTAACAACTGTCAAACACTATATGGAAACCAGGATGTGAAAGACCCTCAACGACTTTGCTAGCGACCCTCAGTGACTGAGTCTTTGACGGTCTTAACAGTCACTATGAAATTTTACTGATGTTTCACAAAGTCACTGACAGTGTGTCAGCTTTTGCAACGACTGTCAAACTACAGTGACTACTCTAAAGTACCGAACAAGCGCCCCCCTGCTTATTAATTTCTGAAAAATTTTCCAACCCTCCGCTCTTATTGTAACAGGGATCGATGAAGACTTCTGTTTTACATGTGAAGACACGGAGCCAGGAATACGACTTTGTATGACATTATCATGATTCAAGACTGACTACAATTTACATTACTTACAACTTAAATACATTTACTAACGGAAATAATTACAGAGAGAACAAAGGAAGGAAAGAAAGAGAGAAAGTCCATACATTAGATTTAACATGATAGAGAGGCTGTAATTAGGCATGCTGTCCTGCTCTCGCTTTTTGGTTGCAACTGTCTTTTCCTTCAAGTCTTTTCCTTCGGTACCCAGGGTAATTCCAACACCCCTCGCCCTTTTATTAGTTGAACATAATTTGCTAAATGAATAAATTAAGATACGATTAAAATAAGTTTTTCTTTGCTGTCTTACGAGTTCAGTGACTATATAATACATATATTTTATCGCTATCTTGCAAAATAGGTTTTGTTTGCTATCGTAAAACATCGTACGAACATCAGAGTTTCAGTTTCGTTATGCTAAAGCAATTGGTTTTGTATTTTCCAGCCCCTCCGTTTATTTCGACCCCCCGTTTATTAGTTTTTTACAATATTTCCAACCCTCCTGATTATTCCCACCCTTCCCGATTATTCGGTACTTCAGAGTACATGGAAACCGGACTATTAACAGGCTTTCCTATTGAATGCTAGGTCAGAGATAACTCGGCAAATTTGCCTAGACCATGTCAGCTTGCCTTGATTGCTATATGCCAATTATGAAAAAATGTCATGCCCTTATTCTATTGTAGATACATTTGTGCTCTACTCTTTGAAAAACACCAGTAACCCTGCTAAAGTCGCAATGACGTACCAAAACATCGCATGGAAATCAGACAGAACATCAAAGTTCAAAAATCCAGCTGGCAGCAGTGTCAAGCAAGCATTCTCGGGATTCTCCAGACCACTGAATTGGCAGAAAAATGTTTGGGAATTAGATTCGAGTGATCCACGCAACAATGGCTTTCTCAATCAGGATTTTATAGTGTGGATGAGAGTTGCTGCTTTCCCGACGTTCCGGAAATTATACCGGATCATTAATGGCGGACTCGAAGCTGGAGATTACCAAATCAAGATCGAACTGGCCAAACGATCAAACATTGTTGGTCAAACATTTTGAATTTGCTTTACAACAAATGTTTGACCGTTTGGCCACGTCCAAAAACATTGCTGTCCAACATTTTGGAACAACGAAGTTATTGCTAATGCGCAAGCACGAACGCCTTGTTGCTAAGAAATGTTGCTAGGTGCCGAAATGTTGCAAGCTGTTGAAGTTTGACAATAACAAAAGAAATGTTTGACAAGCAATGTTTGAAAGGCGGCCAAACGATCAAACATTGCTTGACAAGCAAAAGTAAGCAAAATTTGTGGCGTGATGTTTTTGAAAAGGTTCAAAACATTTTTTGCTTGACGCAAGCAAAAATGTTGGACGAGCAATGTTTTGGACGTGGCTAAACGATCAAACATTGTGAAGACAAAGAGGGAAGAGGAATCTCCAACAATAAATAATGAAAATATTTGCAGAATCCCAGGAAACAAAATGCAAGCAACTCATAAAAAGTAAATACACGTTTTTTTATAAGAACAAAGTATATAAGAACATAAGGCTTCAGAGGCTGAAAAGTTAAGAACATGCTAAGATCATAACAAGGCTTTGTGAAGACAGAAAAATTAGAGTTTTATTGGTGCTGTCCTGTTCTCCTCTCTAGAAAATAGGTAAACTATCAATAATTGTGACTATATGTGACATTTTTGCATGTGCGTCCCTTTACCGTAGCAATTGTCGCCTAATTTGAAGGACAACAGTTTTTTAAAAAGCAAGAAAAATTAATAACATTTTAAGTAATTTTGAGCCTTCAAATCGGAGAAACTAAGAACACTGCATGGCTTTCTTCAATTTCAGTGTTCTTATAAAAAAAGTGTACTTGATCAAATTCCTTCTTGAGCAGATAATCTGAGACTTATATCCTTTGCTTCAATTTTACTACAATAAACTCGAAATTTGAAGTAAAAACTGCACAACCTCTCCCTGAAGCATCCGCTATGCCAGTCATTGCACTCAAGATATCCGCCGTCTTCCAGAAAATATCACGCCGACCCAGACCTCTTTGAAAAGATCCAGTGGTGTGACGGCACTAACAGTGCCTTGTTTCGCAAAACTTTAACAAGGATTGTAGAGATGAAATGATACTAAGCCTATTCTGGTGTTTTCTTCTTAACGTGCTGTCAGATTATCCCGTCCATAAATTCAACGGCAAGAAAAGAATCATTCTGTCGACTGCCACGTGGATAGGAGGAAAGAACACATTTCTTGGCATTGCGTATATTGTAGTTGGATCCTTATGTATCATATTTGGTGTTATTTTCTTTTTTGTTCATCTGAAATTCAGAACAAGGTCAGTTATTTGACTACATTTTTGAAACAAATTTGCTCCCACCTTTAATTCTGATATATCTTGCTTTTGATTATTTATTTTCAGAACCCCGAACTGAACTATTATCCAATCTCATCTCATCAATTGTTTAATATTGGCTTAAAAAAATTCAGCGAGTTCCGTAGATTATGCGGGTTTCGCGTTTTTTGACTTTGCCGGCCGCCTAGCTGGTTCTGTATGCTAAAATTTGCTTTTGGCATGAGGGTCCTTTTGTTAGAGTAGGTTCTCAGGTTCGACCGTTCCGTTCTTTCCAAAATCCGTGACTTGAGCAACGCAGTTGTAGTTCAGCCATCACTTTATCTTCGGGGACCGGCTGCTGCCACCTCACTCCTGGGCATCTTAAGTTTCCTTGTTGTTATTGCTTAAGCCACGGCAACTTGAGGGTTTTTTGACATATTCCGGGACGCGACACACCTGAAAAGTGAAAATGTCCTGTTCTGAGAAACCCAGAGATGGCTACATGCTGCGAGAAAAATATTGCAACGGAAGTTCTGCGGCATACAACTTGCGCGATAATGGGCGCTAGAAAATTTCCAGGAAAGCGTACAAAAACAATTCAATGTGTTGAGCTACCATTGCGGAAAACTGGCTTCATGCTGCGACATTATTTGCGACATTGTTTGCGACATTGTTTGCGACATTGTTTGCGACATTGTTTGCGACATTGTTTGCGACATTGTTTGCGACATTGTTTGCGACATTGTTTGCGACATTGTTTGCGACATTGTTTGCGACATTGTTTGCGACATTGTTTGCGACATTGTTTGCGACATTGTTTGCGAAATTGTTTGCGACATTGTTTGCGACATTGTTTGCGACATTGTTTGCGACATTGTTTGCGACATTATTTGCGACATTGTTTGCGACATTGTTTGCGACATTGTTTGCGACATTGTTTGCGACATTGTTTGCGACATTGTTTGCGACATTGTTTGCGACATTGTTTGCGACATTATTTGCGACATTATTTGCGACATTATTTGCGACATTGTTTGCGACATTGTTTGCGACATTATTTGCGACATTATTTGCGACATTGTTTGCGACATTGTTTGCGACATTGTTTGCGACATTGTTTGCGACATTGTTTGCGACATTGTTTGCGACATTGTTTGCGACATTGTTTGCGACATTGTTTGCGACATTGTTTGCGACATTGTTTGCGACATTGTTTGCGACATTGTTTGCGACATTGTTTGCGACATTGTTTGCGACATTATTTGCGACATTGTTTGCGACATTGTTTGCGACATTGTTTGCGACATTGTTTGCGACATTGTTTGCGACATTGTTTGCGACATTGTTTGCGACATTGTTTGCGACATTGTTTGCGACATTATTTGCGACATTATTTGCGACATTATTTGCGACATTGTTTGCGACATTGTTTGCGACATTATTTGCGACATTATTTGCGACATTGTTTGCGACATTGTTTGCGACATTGTTTGCGACATTGTTTGCGACATTGTTTGCGACATTGTTTGCGACATTGTTTGCGACATTGTTTGCGACATTGTTTGCGACATTATTTGCGACATTGTTTGCGACATTGTTTGCGACATTGTTTGCGACATTGTTTGCGACATTATTTGCGACATTATTTGCGACATTGTTTGCGACATTGTTTGCGACATTATTTGCGACATTGTTTGCGACATTATTTGCGACATTGTTTGCGACATTATTTGCGACAAGCCAAAACATATCATAAGAAGTTTTCCCAATATTCTGTTCGAACGATTGTCAGATAATAGGGTCAGCGAGCTTCGTAACACTGATAGAGACCTCAAGCTTCCCCTCTTAAAAACTTCAACTGGTCAACGGTGCTTTTGTTATAAAGGAGCCAGAGTATGGAACAATCTTAGCGCTGAAGTCAAGACAGTGTCAACATTAAATCGATTCAAAGCTGCATATAAAGCCAGCAAGTAAACTTTTGTTCAACTCCTCATTTATATACTTTTATTTAGAGCTTTATTTATTGCATATAAATCTTTATGATTAGACATTTTTAATTTATTGTTACTTCACAGGGCATTATGAAACCAGTATTTTAACTGTATACTTTACCCTGTTAAAAGAATCTAAAAATGAAATTAATTCTTTAATTTTCTTTATACTTTACAGGTCTTTAAGAGAATGGAGTCGCCGTTAAACAATTTTCATCCTGGAAATTATAAACTCAGATACCGGTGAGACTTGATTATTTGTTACAAATTAATTACTGTATATATTAGTTTAGGTGATTTTTTTCTCTGTACTTGAACAGTTACATTGAACAATTAGAAATAACGTTAACTCAAGAATTTCGCACAGAAATCTGCACTTATTAATAACTATGGAAAGTCGAATTTTCGTCTGAAATACTGTAGTTAAGGTTTTTCTGACTTATTATTACAACTTATCGCTTAAAATCAAACCGAGACTAAAACCAAACCGAGATTGCTCAAACTACTTTGAGCGTCCTGCAATTCAACTCAATAGTGATAACTGTTGTTTAGGTAATAGGTAATAATTTAGAACGTTTCACCAGTTGGAAAAGAGCTTTAAGAAACTAAACGTAACTGTAACGGTTCGTTAAAATCGGGTGTTATGATTGAAATTGATAATTAAAGTAAGGGGTCCTAACAAAGCCAGATCTTATCTCGTCAGCAAAGACAACTAAAAACATCATTTTTCCAAAGACATTCTTCTGCCCCCTAATCATCTTCTGTTAGATACTGATTCCCACTTTAGTTGACCAACATTTTCCGGGGGGTTCTATAAGCGGCTACACTTAGATGTATTTAAAACATTTAGTTTACACAATGGCTGACACTCATAAATGTATTCAGAGCTTACAGTTGAACACTATTGTCTTTATTCTCCGTCGTAGCGTCCTGTTCCTCGCAATTATTATATATGGATTGAAACTTGAATGGAGATACGCAAATGTGAGCGTCCATGCGTAGGCGCTCCTCCGCAGTTTGCTACTGTGTTCTTTATCATCATACTCTTGATGTGCCCATAGATATCCGGCACATACAAATGGTATATAACATAGAAATAAGGTGCCCATTACGATTCCTACGGTCCAAGTTACGTTGATCTCCTTAATGAACGAGTGTCCTGAAAAGTTATTCGGGTCTTTATTCGTACACGAGTTACTCGGTGCCGACAAATTCCTCGGTGCCAACAAGTTACTCGGTGCCGATGAGTTACTCGGTGCCGTTTGAGAGGCTAAGCTGTTCCCAGTCGTTGACCTGTTTTGCGTCGTATTCCTATCATCTATGTTTGCTTCATTTTGAGCGATTCCTTGTAGAATTTCCTGCTCCGTTTTCCAATTTCCAGCTCGAATCCTCGGCTTAGGCCAGTCGCTATCTGACGTCGGCTCCAATTTAGAAGGCTCCTCGTGTACCGTTTCGTGTTCGTCTTTGTCGGGTTGTTCTTCAGTTGATACTAATTCCTTGCAATCTCTCGCATTTTTCAAGGGTACAAATGTGACATTTTCATCCCCATTTTTATCCCCATTCCCAGAAATAACTCCCGAGTAATTTTCATTCATACTTTTCTTATTGTTCTCCAAGCGTTTGCTGTTGTCGATTTCCTCTCTATTTACTATTGTTTCGTTTTGGACCTCCCTCTCCTTCGCAACACTCTCATCTTGACAATGAAGATTTTGCTCAGGTCCATTCAGCCTTTTCCCTGTTTCTCTTGTCTTTGCAATGTCAATATTAGAGGACGTCAATGGAAGTTTGCACGACCTTGAATCAAATTTCTGCCCTTCACTTGATACAAAATTTAGGCCAGCATCCCGAGATTTTGAATTGTTTAAATTTTCAACGAAGTCTTCAACAGGCTTGTCGTTGCCTACCGTGAAATTGTTTACCGTCCTTCTCGAGTCAATAAACTCTGTCTTTCCACCGTTCTTGTTTCGCCCCGTTTCGCTATTTTTCTTACTTGCCATATTCAAATTCTTCCGCTCTAACGTCTTTGACGGCGCGGTAGACGATCTGTCTCTTACGCTAATTCCACTGCCTGCCGAGGAGCTACTGGCTTTGTTGTCGTTTTTATTCGCCCTCCGTTCTGAAGTCTTCGACGGTGCGATGGACGAGCTATTTCCTATGTTATTCCCACCGCCTGCCTGAGCGTCCCGCTCCGTCTTTTCTCTATCGTGCGTTCTTCCATGAATCCGCTGCTTATGCTTCTGAACAACAAGCATTATCTTAACATATGAAGCAACTGAAAGCGTGAAAAACGACAGCGCAGTGATAAGTATCGCGCGAAGGATTACAGACGGCTTCATAAAAAACGTTGTCACACAAACGGCCAACGCTAGTATCCAAGAAATTACTAACACGGTCGTTGTAAACTTTACCGTTATCCACTTGCGGTAGAGTCTAGGCCATGAAATCAGTAAAACTCGGTCGATTGATAAAATCAGCAACGTATTCGCTGTGTTTATTCCGAATACGAAGTTCACCGACTGCAAAATCTTCTCCGTCATGCAACCGAAATTATTACTAACGACAATTCCTATGAACAGCGGCATTATAAGCGTTGATATTCCAAGGTCTGATCAGTGGCGTAGCCGACGGTGGTTACCTTTAGGGCATACCACTAAGGGCCCCCGCTTCTTAGGGCCCCGAAGGGGCCCCCAATCTTCAAATTACGTCATAATGAAAAAATCGCTTTTTAGTTGAAATAAACTTCTTTGTTAAGTAACTGATTATGAGAAACTCAAATCTCAGTCTCAGAACTCGAAAAACTTAAGAAACTCGGTACTTAGATCGTATTTCTATTTATTCCGATACATAGCTAAATCGTAAGGCTCCAGAAACCTAAGCCTTGTCCGAAGAAGAGGAAATTCAAATAAACATCTTAAAAATTATCAAGTTGGCCGATGGCTATTTCATTCTAGCTTGTCATTGGAATTTCCTTGTAAATCAAGACAATTTCCGCCTATACTGAGAGGTTTCAGTTCTTGTCGGACATAACATCTCATTAGAATCTTACTTAATTTCACCAAACGAATTCTATAGACGAGCGATAAAAGCTCCTTTGATAATAAAATCATTCATTTCAAAATGTCCTCGAATCGAAAGCGTGTGTATGAATCAGGAGCGAGTAAAAGAGCTGAAAAGAAACGCAGAATTGAAGCTGCTACAGCTAACACTAAATCAATATCGTCATTTTTGAAAGGAACACAGCATTTACAGATAGTGTTTCAGCATCAGGGAAACCGAGGAAAGAATTGGAGAAGGAACTGAGAACCAGCTACAGAAAAAGAAACTTGGAGCTGAGAAAACCCTACTGTGAGGTTTGTTGGCTGTTTGCTGATCGTTCTTTCCACAACTATGAGAGCCAAAGAGTTTGGATAAATGGTGTTCCTGGCACAGGGCACAACTTACTAGAGAAGATAAAACGACATGAAACTGCACCAATGCACATAGAAGCAGCAGCCGTGTACAGTAGGTGGAAATCAGGGAAGGTCTTAGATGAAGAAAACGAGCGTAAACTTCGAATAAACGCGCTGTTTTGGGTAAAAGTCCTTAATCGTATCATAACAATAATATTGACTCTTGCATCTTTATCTTTGGCCTTTAGAGGCCACAGAGAAGAATTCAAGGATGGAATATGTGAAGGAGGAAACTTCCTTGGGCTGGTTGCATTATTGGCAGAATACGACGAAGTGCTTTCAGAAATTATTGCCCTCCCTGCCAGGGCTACAAAATACCTAAGTGCTACTATCCAGAATGAATTGATAGAGCTTCTTGCAAAGGCGGTAAGATCATCTCTTGTCAAGAAGATTAATGCTTCTCCATTTTGGTCCATCATCTTAGATACGACGAGTGATATTTCTAGAGTTGATCAACTGAGTGTTGTCATACGTTGGGTTCAGATTGAGGGAGATAATTGCTCAGTTGTTGAGAGCTTCATGGGTTTTGTGAAGGTAACTAGTCCCGACGCGAAAGGGATAGCCTCTACTGCGAAAACATTCATCGAAAACCTTGGAATCGAGTTTGGAAAGATAAGGGGACAAGGCTATGATGGAGCTAGCGTTATGAGTGGGGTTCACGCAGGCGTGCAAAGCCTGATTCAGGAAGCAAGTTCTTCTCCTGTGCCTTTCGTCCATTGTGGCTGTCATAACCTGAACCTCGTGATAAATGATGCCGTAGACTCGGTAGTTGAGAATAAAGGTTTTTTTGGTGTACTCAAAGAAATTTTCAATTACTTTGGACAGTCTTTGAATAGGTGGGAGGAATTGCGAATGGAAGCTGATCCCGGATCTCTCACTCTAAAGAGATTATGTGAAACCCGGTGGTCTTCCAGGGTTGACGCCGTTCGTGCAGTTAGAGATAGATATCCCCACATTATGAAGATTCTAACTCGCTTAGCCTTGACATCGACAAAGAAAAGGAGAGAGATGACGCAAAACTTTTAAAAGAAAAAATGGATAGCTATGAGTTTATTTTGTTCATTGTGATATGGGAAAGAATCCTCCGTGCAATTAATTCTACATCCAGGGAGCTGCAGTCACCCAAGCTGGATCTTTCTGTTGCATCAAGGCTTCTAAGCTGTACCATCTCCGAGCTGGAAATTCTCCGATGCTCTTGGGATTCAGTTAAGCTGACAGCCTCAGCTTTGGCAAAATCATGGAATTCTTCTCTGACGTTCACTCAAAAAAGAAGACGAAGAGTCAAACGTTTCTTTGATGAATGGTCGGAGGATGAATGCCTCACTGATACCGAAGAATCTTTTAAAGTGCGAGTTTTTTACAAAACAGTCGATACTGCTCTTATGCAGTTACGAAGTAGATTTGAAGGGCAAAGTCTAGTAACGAGTCTTTTTAGTTTTCTACACCCAAAAGCTTTGGTAAAATGCAGTGTTGCTGACATATCTGTTTTTTCAAGAAGAATACTTGAGAAGTACCAAATGGATTTCACAGATTGCTTAGAAACAGAGCTAAGGTCCTTTGTCAAAGAATTTAGACCTGAAATTTCGGAGAAGGAGTCGGTCATGGATCTTTCAAATTTGATGCTTGAGAGCAGGGTAAGCTCATCATTCCCTGAAGTTTATAAACTGGTCCTCCTCTTCGTAACGATTCCAGTAACCGTTGCAACCGCCGAAAGATCCTTTTCTAAACTTAAACTTATCAAAACCTATTTAAGATCAGCAATAAGCCAAGAAAGACTTGACTATCTTGCGATACTTTCGATTGAAAACACGGAGGCAAAGACGATCGACAAGACGAAGTTAATCCAGAACTTTGCTTCTTTAAATGTTCGACGTCAGAAACGAATTGGGTTATAGACTAGACTGGCTGTACTTAAAAAACCTAAGTAATACAACAAAAACCATTAACAAGTGTTGAAGCGGTCTTACGTATTTTTGTGTCTTGTATGTAGTTATATTAGTGTTTTGCAACGTTTGCAGATGGAACGAGGGACTTTTTTGACGGAGTGGAATGGAACCTGACAGGCAATAGTGGACATGCTGTTACTGTTAGGAATGAAAATACGAGAGTTCGAAAACCTTCAACAAAATTTGCAGTTTTCTAGTCATAAGAAGTGAGAAAGCATAATTCGTCTTTCAATACATTCCTGCAATTTAGCCCATGTTCCTACAACTTCGCAAAGAGTTAATTTAATGTTATCTTTTCTTTAGAATATTGCTGCTGTTTATTCGCTGTTTTTTATCGTTGAACTATTTAATCATGTTGTGTTTTTTTAATTTTAAACTTAGCTTATAAGATATGCATTTTGTATCAGGCTTTTGTGAGGTAAATTATATGCAATCTGAAATCTAGTCCCTATAGCTAGACATAGGAGCAAGGGGCCCCGGGTCCCTAAAATCACTAAGGGCCCCACACACCTCCGCTACGCCACTGCCACGCTAGCGAATCTATAATCGCTACTGTGGTGGATAATCACTACTGTGGTGGTACTATTTGCGTACTGTGGTGGTAGTTTCTGCGTACTGTGGTGGATAATCACTACTTGTGGTGGTTTACTATGCTTGCGGTGGTGGCAGTTTTGGCGTACTGTGGTGGATAATCACTACTTGTGGTGGGTTACTATGCTTGCGGTGGTGGCAGTTTTGGCGTACTGTGGTGGATTTTGTGGTTTTTTCTTGCTTGATCTATAGAGTTTTGCTATGATTTCGTATTCACCACATAAAGCATTATAACCCACCACAAGTAGTGATTATCCACCACAGTACGCAAAAACTACCACCACAGTACGCAAATAGTACCACCACAGTAGTGATTATCCACCACAGTACGCCAAAACTGCCACCACCGCAAGCATAGTAACCAACCACAAGTAGTGATTATCCACCACAGTACGCAGAAACTACCACCACAGTACGCAAATAGTACCACCACAGTAGTGATTATCCACCACAGTAGTGATTATAGATTCGCTAGCGTGTATGGCATACTATTAGGAAGTGAAATTCATCTTCAGTAACACTGAGCCGACACATTTTGCACAAACGTTGTTCTACATTCAGACCCTTGTGTCTTCCCACCTCAATCATAAGCGAATGGTCACTACATCTGAATTTACTAAGTATTTTCCTGTGTTCAAAACTTAGGACTTTAGTCTTAAGGTAAGATTCAAGTTTAAGATTAAATTTAAATTTCTTGTAAGTACGAAGTTTCCTATTTGTTATCGAGTTTGAATCAGCTAAGGATAACTCCGAAAGCCAGTAGTTTTTGAACAGGGATGTTAGATTGTCTTTTACTTTATTATTTACGTAGTTGTTAGAAAAATTCGCAAGACAGTTCCAGATAGGTGACAGCCCTAATGCCTTCAAAGTAGTTTTAACTGTGTTTAGCCAGTTTGAGGTATTATCGGGTAAGGATTGACACTCAAGGAAGGCTTTTTTAATCAAAGTTTCATCATCTTTTTGAGAGATTCGATGCCAAAATTTTACTGCACGAAGAATAATAAAAAGGGAAGATGGGATAGCACCTAAGTCGCCATATAAAGCTAAGGTAGACGTATGTCTCTTTAAGCCTAGAATTATCTTCGAAAATTTAAGTTTAGTTTTTTCTGTTTGCGAGTCAAGTAGGTAGTTGGGTCTTTGGCAATAGAATTTAACTGGTGGTGAGTGAAGGCACCCCAAACTTCACTCCCATATAGTAGAATAGGTTGAATGAATATTGCTATTGTTTGAGCATCATAGTTTGCTTAACTTCAGGGCGCAATTGCCAACCAGGACTCAAATGCCGAGCCGTTTCGCTCGAGGTTGCTGGATTCCATTCTCATCAAGTCCAACTTAGTCTACAAGCAACATAGCTGTCCAGCCTTCCGAGGTCTGTGCACGATTATTCCTTCCAAAACTACTGTGATCTTACTCTCTGGTCTCTAATAGACGTCCCCCCCCCGCTTATTAATTTTTAGAAAATTTTCCACCCAGGACATTCTTATTCCAACCCCTCCGCTAATCAATTCTGGCAACGAGTTCCAAACAAGACAAAAGCAACACAACAAAATTTTGTTAGCCCAAAACTTTTCTATACATAAATAGAATTTCCAATGTGCACAATAGTATGGAATGTCCATTTTTGAAATATTTTCCAACCCCCCCTATTATTCCAACCCCCCCGGCTATTAATTTTTTGGATTTTTCCAACCCCCCCTACTATTCCAACCCCCCCCCGTCTATTAGAGACCAGAGAGTAGGCCGAATTTCAAATGAAACAAACCCCGTAACTGCCTTTGTAAAAATTCTCCCTCCCCCCTAACAATGGAGCGCTTTTGAACCAGCGGAAAAACTATTGATAAAAAAATTGAAAAACCATAAATAAATTATAAGGACTAACATTTGAGTATTATAATAACAATGGTTTTTCCACTGGGCTGCAGGGTGGGCGTGAGTGTTGTAGTAACAAGACCATATATGGGCTTTCCACGTGTTCAGCGGATGAATTTGTACAAAAGCTTGACCTCGATTCGAAACCGTGGCGTTTGCTTCGCCAAAACACTAGTATGGAGCGGCGGGAAGGTCAAAAATAATCTGTGAGGAGTAGTCCTTGTCGTGACTGTACCTTGTCGTCGTGAGTACCTCAAACCGTGATCGAAATTTTCACTCACGATTTGTTAAACGGTGATCGAAATCTATTTGCCACGGTCAAAAATAATCCTTGAGGAGAAGTCCTTGTCGTCGTGGAAAACTTTTCCACGACTGAACCTTCCCGTGGTCGCGAGTACTCCTTGTCGTCGTGGAAAACCTTGTCCGTGTCGTCGCGAGTACTCCTTGTCGTCGTGGAAAACCTTATCCGTGACTGTACGTTCCCGTCCTCGCGAGTACTCCTTGTCGTCGTGGAAAACTTTTCCACGACTGAACCTTCCCGTGGTCGCGAGTACTCCTTGTCGTCGTGGAAAACCTTATCCGTGACTCTACCTTCCCGTCGTCGCGAGTACTCCTTGTCGTCGTGGAAAACCTTATCCGTGACTGTACGTTCCCGTCGTCGCGAGTACTCCTTGTCGTCGTGGAAAACTTTTCCACGACTGAACTTTTCCCGTGGTCGCGAGTACTCCTTGTCGTCGTGGAAAACCTTATCCGTGACTCTACCTTCCCGTCGTCGCGAGTACTCCTTGTCGTCGTGGAAAACCTTTATCACGACGACGGGAAGGTACAGTCACGGGAAATGTTTTCCACGACGACAAGGACTACTCCTCATGGATTATTTTTTACCCTCCCGCCGCTCCATACACTAGCCTGCGCGCAGTCTTAGGCCCTGGCTAAACGAACAAGCATTGTTGATCAACATCAAACATTTGAGATTTGCTTGTCAGGCAAATGTTTGAACCCGTCCAAAAACATTGCTCGTCCAAACATTTTTTGTCCCGCAAATTTAAAATGTTGGACCTCAGGAAAGTGTTGAGGCTGCTGAGTGCTGAACTTTCAGCTTGAATATGCTGAGGAGACAAGAGACTGGGCCGGGACAGACCTCGTGCTTTTAGTTTATATTTCAAATGTACCCTTTACTCTTCAAAACCCCAGAGAACAAGAAAAGATAAAAACACATTTGGTCAGTAAATTTGCGTAATGGCAGTAAATTATGAAAAATTCAAAGCAGATGATCATGAAACAGTAGCTCAAGTTCCCTCGCCTCAGACCTTTACCATCTGCGTCTTCTGCCCCAGCCTCCCCAACTATGACATCGACGACGACATATATCATCGCAAGTGTTGCATCCTACGGGTTCTGTGGGAAAGAGATAGCAATTTTCATCAATGCCTATTTCCTTGCTTCAATGCCTGCTTAACACTCGCACGCATATAGGTGCTTATGAACGCATTGTTTAACAAAATCCAGTGCTACAATCATGGACAAAATATGTTGAGACAAATACTCAATCATTTCATTTCATTTTTTGCATTTAATTTCAATAGATTTCAAGCAACTAACAATTAATGTCCAAATATAACCTTCTTAATTTAAAGATAAGAACGCTTAAAGTTTAATTATTTGACAAAATTGAATATCTCTACTATAGTTGCTTGGGACACTCGAAAAGAACTCTAAGTAGAGCTTTCGAGTCGAGTGCCCTGAAATTTGACAATCATATTAATTAAGGGTCTATGTGATTACGTGTAGCAGGGTACAGCTTGGTTACTGATTCTTAAAACCACGCCCTTATTTTCCTTCACCAAGCCCTTTTACCCCTCCAACTATTGGACACCTATCAACACTTCAGCCCTTCATTTGCATCTTATTTGGAACGTTTACTACCTAATTATCGAATGGGCTTATTTAAAATTGTTTACTTGAAAAAGGGGCTTAATGGGGGGCTTTAAAGAGAGAGGCGTCAATAGAACAATCACAGTATCTGGCTAGTTTCATCCTAAATGGGGGGTTTATATCCTTGTTTAAGCTCTTGATCAAAGCGGTAAAAAATAAGCTGGTGATAGAAGTACATGGTGATAGAAAAGAGAAAACGAACCTTGACGTTCAGAGACGCCTTCCATAGCCTCTTCATAAGGGAACTCATCAGCTTCTTCTGGGCTTTCAGGTCCAGATTCTCGTGCATATCTTTCTCCGTTCTCTTCGGCATCTAGAAAAGAAGTTTTCGTTTTAAGAGTAGCCAACGACGTTTAAAACTTTGATTCGAATGAGAGTGCCTTTATTTTTGCTGTTCCAGAGTCCACGTTACGTTTTACTCCTAGGTGCCTAATTGCTGGGGGGGGGGTTGGAATAGGCGAAGGAGTTGGAACTACCGTCAGGATCTAATTGGCGGGGGGAATAAACGGGGGGGGGGTCAGTTTTTGTTTGACAAACTTTGTCTGGAAACTGCTGAAACGCAAAGCGAGGGGCCCTATAGTGCTTTTAGGCCAAGGAAATCAACCTAACCAACAAATTTAGTGTACAAGTGAAATTTTTGACACCAAGAACGTCAAAGCAAGTTAAGTAAAAAATGTCAACATTAATGTTATGTAAAGCAAATTTAATAAGCAAGGGGGTTCTAACCACATGGCTTGGTGTGAACGACAAAATACTTACTGCAAAATGCAATTACAAATCCAACAACAAGAACCAAAAGCCAAACTGTTTTCATTTTCAAGCTAGCTTTCTCTCAGGCAACCTGCAGTACAAAGAAGTAAGCGTTTTTAACAAGTTTTCTAAATGGTTAGCCAAAACGGATGCATATGGAAATGCATAAAGAAGAACAATTTTGAAACCTCAAACCTTTATTCTGAAGTTCTGAACGATCTTACCCGAAGCAGACGGACAACGAACAGTGACATGAAATCGCTCGAATTTGAAATGAAACAATCCCCATTACTGTCTCTGTGAAAAAATTTTCCGCCACACAATGGAGCTAGCGGAAAGAACTATTGAGTGAAATTGAAAAACAGTAATAAACCATTTTTAGCACTCACGCATGCGCCAATAAAACTTCAGTGCTCGAATTCAATACTCTTTGAAACGCTAACGAAACCTTTTATTGAAGAGTTCCTTATTGTGAAAGCTCCAGGACACACATAGGGACACATTACATCCAGTCCGTAAGCTCAAGAGACCCCCTAAAGGTACTGACTGAGGATCCCTCCGCCCAACCCTCCTTATTGAGGGGGCTTTTGGGGGGTATCAAAACCCGAAAACCCGGAAAAAAATTGGGACAAACCCGAAAACCCGCACGATTTTTTGGAAAAACCCGAAAACCCGAGGCCGAAATCGGTCAATGCTGCAACCCGTAAAATCCCAAAGCCCCCCTCCTTATTGTTCGTGGGGCTGTCACACGCCACAAAGAAAACTAAAATGGCAGCCGGAGGGCAAATTTGGCTGGCTGGTGCTGATAATCTACAGTCCTCGGTCATACTTTAATATATTTCGCTAATGAGATCCCCCTTCCCCTAACTCAATGCTGGGAAAACTGGAAACAAATTTCACCCACATTGAGTCGGGGGGAGTGCCAGAGAGTATGCTTCTTTTAAAGCAAGAATTTTGGAAAAATTCAAAATGTTCCAGCATTTTTGAAGAGAATTGTATATTTCTGGAGAAAACCTTGATCGAAGAAACTCAAGTTTCTGACTGAATGTCTAAAATGGCTAACAGGTCTACCACCTACCGTAAAAGATCTATTAGCCCCCTCCTCCAATTGAAAATTTGAAATAAACCTCTTCCCTATTTTGGCCATCCTACAGTTGTAAATGTGCGAAATCATGAATGCAAATTAATTGATAGTATTTGATATCCAAAACCTACGTCTGATAACTACTGACTGTAGACTTTTTTTTTAATAAGCAACTTGACTTTCGTCCAGCCCTCGAAGTTGCTTAAAGTTTTGGACATTTCAGCCCTCAAAGTTGCTTAACCTTTTTACCTAACAGCCCCCCTGACTTTGCGGGTCAAAATCGTCAACTGTTAGGCATATAACACGACTTTTGGGAGAAAGTAAGTGGAAAAACGTTAGCTAAAGAACTTCAACATGCAAAACAGACAATTTCCTAACAACATGAAAGCGTATAAGCTTGGTTGCTTGACTTCTTAGTTGCTTACAGAATTCAATTGAGCCCTCAAGTTGCTTAATGTTAAGGTCAGTTCAGCCCTAGTTGCTTATTGAGTGGTTGCTTATTTAAAAAAAAGTGTATTACCTAAAATGAATTTCATGTTGTCTAAAGTTAAAACTTTATTATACAGGGTGGCCCAGAAAAAAGGGACCCCCTAACTAAATAATTTATTAATAATTTATTCTTAAGTTGGAATTTCATGAAATTAATACTACATGATATTCAACTCAAGTGAGATATATCGTGTAAATATCATGATGATATGGGTTAGTATCTCTGAATAAATTGACTTTAAAACTTTACAATCCAAAAACGTACTGTAACAAAATATGCAACTTTATACCCTTACGTAATCCTTACGCAACAAAACAGAAAAATCAATAACTCATTCTTTCAGTCAAATGATATTCAAAATGTCCTCAATCCTGCTCAAAACACTTCACTAATATGACTGACCATACATTAACGGTCGTGACAATTTTACTCTGGGATCATGATTCTCCTTCACGCACGATTGCAGTACAGTACGCAATGATGGAATGTAAACAGCAGATTTTGGGACATCATAAATTTAATGTCCCATTGCGCCGAGATGGAAGCTCTTATCACCAACATATTTCTACACGATAGCGCACTTGACTTGAATATTACCTGGTATAGATTTGATAAAATTCCTCCTTGAGAAAATTTATACAGAAATTATTTACCTAAGGGGGTCCCTTTTTTTTGGGCCACCCTGTATATACAGTAGTTTTTTTTTTGACTTCTGCCTGAATTTTAATCTTCATCTTATTGTTAATCTTGATCTAATCTGAAACTTAATTCCTAATCTTAATCTAAATTTTTTGTGAATCTTAAAGTGCAACTGAATCAGAAACCTAAAATAAATCTCAATTGTAATTTTGATGTTAGTTTTAGCTCCAATGTTAATTTTCACCATTATTTAGTTCCACTTTAAGATTAACAAAAGATTTTAATTGAGATTAGGAATTAAGTTTCAAATTAGACCAAGATTAAAATTACGTTTAAGATTAATTAAAATTCAGGTAGAAGTTAAGATTAAGGCTGAATGTAACATTCGTCTCGACTTAAAAGCTTCCCGGGGCTCAGAGGCGGACTGGCAAAGAATATCCAGGGTTGCTACTTCCAGAAAAAGGGCCCGTACCTACCGTAGCTTATTTATCATATACGTTGACTGCTGCTAGCTCTTCCCTCCAAAAAATCCATAAGGATGCAGTATCGTCATCGTGAGAAATTCATTTGCGACAACCCGTCCCAAACTGAGATATCGTAGCCAGCAGATTCGACCATCTAAGTAAGCATAATCATTAATTTCGATGTAACGCAACTTTTTTTGCAATACAGTACCAGAATACATTGGGGCTTTTATTAACTGTAGGGTCGTTAGCACCAGTGGAGGGGCACAAATGAAAATCGAGCACGTTTGTAGCAATGTGCGCTGAAGGCACAACTCCATTTAGGGGTCCAGGGGCGTGCTCCGCCAGAAAATTAGGAAAATTATAATTTAGAAAGGCTCTTATGACCATTTTGAGCATTTTGAGACCGCTATTCTACAATTTTCAATGATCACCCAGAGTGTGCGGAAAATGACAACGAGGATTGTTTTCGAATAATTGGCAGGGCTAGATCCTCGTTTCATCTCAGCGTTTGGAATCTGTCCACATCAAAACCAAAAAGCCGGTTCTGTGTAGACAGAAAAAGTTCCCTTTCTCATGGACTCTTCAATTAATTTTCATTGTTCTTCCCGCCTAAAGCTGATTGATTTTTAAAACACAATGCCAATTTAGCTCTTTTTTCTGATTGGTGCATTTCGATCCGCATCTGGGTAGAAGTTCCGCTTTAGTCTAAGTGTTTTGGCCTGTTTCTGACGTTCATACTCTGAGGAGTGCCAAAGCTTTTAAGTATGCCCAATAATGTTTTCGCTGGTTATCGCAATTATAAAAATTTCTATAGATATTACATTGTCATAAACCGCTGACCCCCTACTTAATGTAAGCCGCACGCTGGATAGGGGTCGAAGCCGTGAAGCCGCACACCTACAATAGGCCCCCCAAAGGCTGAAGCAAAATATTTGCGTTCAAAATCTCATCTTGATTTCTATTAATTGTAATCTCTAGCAATAATGATTCGTATGAATGATGAAAAGTTAATTTGTTGTAATTTATCAATTAGGGGGTATCCCGGCAGCAAGAGGGCCATCATGGGTTGCGATCGCAACCTAGCATCCCTGCCAGTCCGCCCCGCAAACCGCATTGCTACCCAAAATCCAGAAAGCCTAGCGTTTTGCAAATGGAAGATTACCATAGGAAACCCAAAGAAAGAAGCCAGAGAAAAATCTTTGCAATTTTATGAACTTGCAATTTTTGTATTCTGGGTTGAAGAGGGCTGGTTAAATCCCAATTGGAATTATATCGACATGACCATACGTCCATATACTCTACTCTCCATCTCAACAGGGTTATATCGCGAACTGTTATTGGGAAAATAGGGTAGAAAATAAACTTATACACGGTGAAAGGAAAAATGAAAACCAACCTTTAATACGTTCAGAGACGCCTTCCATGCTGTCTTCATCGGGGAACTCGTCTGCCTCTTCAGGGCCTTCAGGTCCAAAATCTCTTTCCTCATACTCTTCGGCATCTTAAAAGGAAGTTTCAGTAAAGATTTCTGGTAGGGAAGTTCAAGTTTCTTGAAATTTTGTGTAGAAAAAGCATCGAATATCATGCTAATAGTCGTTCCCTGGAACCTGGGCTTCCCATGTTCCCTGGAACCCATAGATGACCCTCAGATTCAATCGATCAGGCTTCTAGATTTAGAAACTTACAAAAACTTAAATCATGTCAACCCTGTATTTACGAAGGATTATTAATGAGTAACAGTAACGAACTTACTGCAAAATGCGAATGCGAACCCAAGAACAAGTACTAAAAGGCAAAGCGACTTCATTTTTCAAGCTTTCTCTCAGATCAAACCTGGTATAAAAGGAAAGTAGTGATTTTAATATACATGAATTTATAAACACACTAGGTTAAAGTAGGAAAGCGATAAAGCGATACATATCTATTTTTAAGGAACACCTTTATGAGGAACGTTCAGGCTAAAAATTGCCTGACAAATAAGGAACCCGCCTGGCTAAGACTCGTAGGCTAAAAAAATTAAGGAACAACTAAAGAGCAAAGAAAATTAAAGGAACAAAATTAAGGAACAATAAGGAACAACGAGGCTGAGAGGAAAATTAAGGTTTCTTCCAAACAAAACGAGTTTTTTTTTATTATTCATGACACAATATCATTTGATACATGGTCAATGTTCAAAACTAAACAACAAAATAACAAAAAGACATAGAGGTTAATGTTACAATACAAAATAGTAAGAAATCAAATTAAAGAAGGATAGCTCATTATTGAGCATAAAAAATGGATATATATAAGAAATATTCTATAGTTAATCATTCTTAATACGTTTGTTGTATATTGTATGCAAAAATTCACCAAAAGCTTTTAGAATAGTAGGATCTTCATTAGTCATTAAATAGTAATATTTTAGGTCAAATGATTGAATCAGTTCGAAGTTTGGGCAAAGGTCTTGCATTTTCTGGAGGAATTCTGTTCGTTCTGTCGCATACCTTGCACAAGATAACACAAAATGAATTTCGTTTTCTATTTCATCCTTACAAGTATTGCATGTTCTTTTGTCCCTTTCAACTGGAGGTTTGCTATGTCTGCCCTTTTCTATGGCTAGACAGTGGTCGCTAAGTCGTAATTTTGTTACTATCCTTCTGTGTTTTCTTATTTGGATAAGATGTAGATATTTTTCATATATTATTCGTTCTTTGTGTGTTTTATAAGTTAAAGCTTTGGAGCAGTCGTTAATGTAGAGTTTCCAGTAATCAGAATATTGGTTTTCTAGCCATTCCTTAGTTAATTTCTTGGACAGGGAGGTTATGGAGCTTGTTGTTTGCAACTGTGGTTGAAGATTTCCATTTAGTTTCGTGATGTATGATTTTATTGTATTACGATTATTTCTAGAACTTTCATATTCATATGCTTGGGCTACTAATGAATCAGGTTCGGAGTCCTGTAGAATGTGTTTAGCAAAGTTATTTATTCTACAGTTAACCTGGATACTTAATGGGAAGCGACCCAGTTCGGCTCTTACCAGAGCATTTGTTGAAGATCTGTTCAGCCCAAGAAGGCGTTTGAGAAACTGTGTATGCAATTTTTCTATTTCACATTTGTCCCATGTTTTATGGTCGTAATTAAGATACGGTGCCCAAACTTCAGAGCCATATAGTAATATTGGGGATATTAGTGAGTCAAAAAGCTTAAGTGCAATGTTTATGGGAAGATACTTAATTTTAAATTTATTATTGAGTGCTAGAAGGGCACGGTTAGCTTTGGAACATAGGGCATTTAATGTTTCTTTAAAGCTGCCGGCTGCGTTTAGTGTAATTCCAAGATACGTGAAATTGGTTACATTCTCGAGGGGTTTGTTATTTAGGTAGAATGTATTTTGTATCTAGTTTTATTTTTATAAAACGTCATGCATTTTGATTTGTCGTTATTTACTTCTAGTTTCCATTTATTGCAGTAATCATTAAGAGCATTTAGGCATTTTTGCAGTCCATCGTGAGAAGAAGAGAGAATTATCAAGTCATCAGCATAAAATAGACAAGTAATTTTTTCATTACTGAAACATAGAGGAGTTGGGTTCTTTAGATTAAGTTCATCTATTAGGTCATTTATAAACAGGTTAAAAAGGCTTGGGCTTAGTGGGCATCCTTGGCGAACCCTTTAGAACATTTAAAAAACTTAGTACATTTGCCGTTTAATTTAACCGCACACTCGGTGTTACAATACATGTTTTGTATGACGCGCAAGAAGCTTTTATCAACTCCTTTGTCTTCAAGTTTTCTGAATAGGCCTTCGTGCCAAACATTATCAAAAGCTTTCTTGAAGTCAATGAACGCTGAGTGGACCTTTTTCCTAGATTCGTCATTGACATGTTTATTTATAAGAGCCTTTAGTGTAAGAAGATGGTCAGAGGTTCGGCAAAAGTTCTGAAATCCAATTTGATTGTTGTGAATTAGCTTTTTTTCACGTATAAACATTTTAAGTCTGTTATTCAGTAGAAGGCAGAAGAGCTTTAGAAGGGCGTTGCCAACACAGATCCCTCGGTAGTTGTCAGGATTAGATTTGCTGCCTTTCTTATAAACAGGTGTTATGAGTCCTTTGCACCAAATTTTCGGAACTTGACCAGTTTTGATTATTTTATTGAAAATTAGTTTTATCAAGTTAAATGTTTCAGGTGTGTAATTTCTCAACATTTCATTGCTTATACCATCAAATCCAATCGCTTTTTAGTTTTTAGATTAGCTATTGTATCCATTAATTCTTTTTTATCTATTTCATAACTAAGGAGTGAACTGTCAGGGTTTTTTGGAGAGAAATGTGTACTTGTTTCGAAATCAGACGAAAGTAACGATTTGTAATACTGTTCCCAAATGTTTCCATCTTGTATTGCAATAGGTTTTTTCGAGATATTTTCATCAAAATCATCCCAGGTATTCCAAAATTCCTTCCTTAGAATTTTGTGATAATTTAGAAATTTTCTCATTCCAAAAGTTGCTACGTTTTAAATTAAGGAGGGATTTATATTCCTTAAGTTTCTGGCGAAATTGTTGTCTACGCAGCTCATTGAAAGGATCTAGACGTTTTAGTTTAGATAGTCTATTGAGGTCCTTTTTGGAAGACTTGCATTCTTTGTCGAACCATTTCTTTTTACCTGAAGATTTATCACCAACTAGTTGTTTCTTTTTTGGAACTGGTTTGAGAGATCTAATTGCAGCAGTCTCTAAAGCGTTGGATAATTCTGCCGAAAGAATGTTAACGTCATCGTAGTTTCCAATGTTGTTTATTATAGAAGAGATTTTAGACTTTATGTCATCAGAATTTAAAGCATTATGAAATTCGATTGGGGATCTCTCGTCCCAAATGAATCTATTTTTCAAATTGGGCCAAACATACTCGTCGTTAGATGTAATGACCGGCTTCTTGTCTTGAATGTGAACTGTTATTTCACAATGATCTGAAAGGCAGGATTGTTCACTGACGTAAAATAAAGAAGTTTTATCAAAAAGAGGTTGAGACGCAACAGCATAATCTATGCAACTTGCGCCATTATGTGATAGATACGTTAGATTGCCTTGCGTGTCACCGAAAATTCTACCATTTAAAATTCTTAGATTATTTGACCTACAAAGGTTAATTAGAGTATTACCGTGGCTATTGGCGTTAGCAATGTCGCAATTCGATCGTTTTAAGAAATGGCCAATGTTAGGAATATTTATATTATCAGAAGGAGAATGTTTATCATCAGGTATATGGTCTGGAAGAGTATTTGTCCGAGCATTGAAGTCACCTATTAGCATAATGTCTTCTGTGTTAGATGAGTATTCTAGAATGTCATCCATTAAATCTTCAAAGATTTCAACAGAATAGTATTTGGAGTCTACGGGTGGCACGTAAACAGCACAAATCTTAACATTTTGGTTGTAGTTTTGGAAGATATTTTTGTCTAGATCTAACCAAATGTAATTTTCATGAATCTTTATAACCTTTATTTGTTTTTGAAGGTATGATTTGCAGAAGATAAGAATTCCACCTGAGCTTCTACCAGAGGCACTTTTATTAATTTTATTAGGGGAAACTTCAATTTTAAAAAAATTGGGAATTTCTTTATCATGGGTGCAGGACCAGGTTTCCGTGAAGACATTGATGTCGTGAATCAATTCACTTTCAAGTTCTGGGATCTTGCACCCAAGATTATTGTCTAAACCTTGAATATTGAGATGACTTATAGTGAAATCTAAATTGGATTTTGACTTCATAGATAGAATCTTTGATTTGTACGAAATCGGCAAATGGAGAGGAGGCAAAATTGGGGTTTGGGGTTGGGTTAACTAGTAGCTTATATTAACAAACAATGAAAATGGAAAAAAAAAAATATTAAGGAAAACAATCTGGTTTGAAAAGTTTTTACCTTAAATTACCATATTGAATAGTTTTTATTTTGGTATGATCCGAGAGGGCGTCATTTGGAGAGAAGGAATTGGGTTAGGGCGATTTGGCGGGATCAATTGTTGTTGGCGTACCGAGATGTCATAATCAGGAGCTTTACGGTGGACGTCAGCGGCTGCCGAAGCAGGCTTGGATCTGGAGGCGTTGGAATTGGAGGGTGGAGGGGCTTGGTCTTGTGACTTGACAGGAACCATTTCCTTTACTGCGGAGTGATTGGTGGTAGCAGTAGCTCGAGAAAATGAGATAGAATGTTCTACCTCTTTGGAGAGATTTATCATAATCTTTTGCTCCATTTCAGCAAATTTGGTGTCAATTTCTTTCTTCAGTGATTCAATCGATTCAACTGAGCTTTGGTGAGAAGCCAGACTTTGTGCAGAAATTTCGTCTATGTTAGACTTCAGGGTAGATAATTCTTTTCCCAAATTGGTTTGATTGGTATCCAATGTTTTATTTTTCGCAGCTAACTTATCGAATTTTTCGTCAATCAAGAGAAATCGAGTTTGGCATTTTTTTAATTCATTATCGATACAATCAATTTTTTTTATTATTGGGAACATAGAGTTTACTTTTATGTCGACGTCTTTGATTGCTTGCTGTAATGTAGTAAACATTTTAAATATTTCTTTTTGCCAATTCTTGATATCATTGATATTAGAATCAGTTATGTCGTCGTCATGGTCGTCACTGTCATTTTCGAATTCCTCATCGATAATAATAGGCATTTCTATCTTGCGTGGGCTATTGCTGTTGACAGGGTCTTCCTCATTCAGACGCAGCGAACTAACATTCGAATTCTCGAAGATAGTTTCTACTAAATTTCTGAATTGGGTTTTTTCCTCCATAATCTTTAGGATATCGTGCAATGAGATTATAAAGTCTAATAGATCATCAGGCTTACTTTGGACGTTTATTCTTCTTTTTTGCGGGAACAGTTGAATACTTACTTTAAGGGCTGGTTCACCGTTAACTGTTTTTGTTTTCGATGTGATATTTATATTATTCTCTTTCGATTCTATCATGAATCCTTTGGCAGTATAGAATGATATAGCTATGACTTTAAATTCTTTAATATTTATGACCTCTGGTAAAACCGATGTAAGACTCAAAGGAGAGAACTTACTTGATTCTTCACACCATTGATAATCTACGACTATTTTTCCTATGTATTTCTGCAGTAACTTTTCTCTTGTAATACGTTTTTCATTTTTCTCCAAACCATTCTTCCAGAGAAGTTTGATAAGGAATCCGTCTTCGACTATATTAACAATATCTTCCATTTGCCGATCCGTACAGTATGAAATTTACGCAATCGTAGACATTTTTAACAGCTAAAGAAAACACGTCCGTACCACACCAAAAATCAAAACATTGATCTATAGACATTGATGTTAGCGTCCAATCAAATCGCACCAGTTTCAGACCCCATAACTGTCTTTGTTGAATTTCTTCCGCCAAACAATAAGGCTCTTTTGACCAAGCGGAAAAACTATTGACTTTCGTGCACTGTTTTTAATGTAGACCATGTATCCTAGGATATTGTGTCGAATTATATAAAAAAAAAAAAAAACGAGGTTGCTGCTATCATCTTGCAAAAAAATGGAGGTTGATACGGATTGTGTTGATGTTAGCGTTGGTTTTAACGAATTTGAAGCTGAATTTGCGGTGAGTACGAAAGATGAAGAAGGTCAACACAATGAACAAGAGATGGAAATTGATGGTGCTAAAGAAATTGCAGCTCAATACCCTGCTGAAAGCCTTGTTGAAGTCAACGTAGAGAATGGGCCTACTAGGCAAGATGCTCGCCCAAGTCAAGAACGTTGTAAAAGCAATAGAAGATCGAGAAGTTCTCGAAGAAATGGTAACTGTTCCGAAGCAAAAAGTAATAACCTTTTCTTCAGAATTTCGTTTTCTCTTAACTTTCTTTCGTCCTACATATAACCTGCAAAGACTATACACCGGACTGGATTTTTGTAGTACGCGCACGCGCACAGCGTAGGTACGCGGAGAAGATCTTCTCTGTGCAATTATGGGGAAAACAATAGACCCTGTTGTTCTGCTATTGTTTTCATTCACAGACTTCTCCATGCAACCCGCAGAAAATCCAGTCTTGTCTATAGATCACTTTGGTAGAATTTAAATTTTTTGAAATCGCAAGATTTCAATCTTTCGATGCAAAATCCATATAAGGCACCCAAAAAATAGTCTAGGTGCAAAGTTTTACTATCTCAGCGTGTGTATTATCGATTCTACGAGCGTCCAAAGTTAACGATTTTATAAGGGCTTCGACTGTGTGGGGTAAAAAGTTTCACCAAGTTCATTTTTTGCGGTCAAAGCCTTTATGAAATTGGTAACCTTGAATGCTCATAAAATTAAGAACAATTGAATTGAACTTTTCTTCTTTTGTCTGTTATTTTGATTATTATGATTGTTTCGATGGTGAATTTGAATAATTTTTGAGTTGTAAAAAGTTTCAAAACTCAGAGGAACAGCAAAAACATCTCTTGGACATACTTAAAGGCTCTTTTTGTCTGACACCCCTCAGAGTACAAACGTCAGAAGTAGACCAAAACAATTGACTAAGGCAGAATTTATACCCAGATGCGGATCAAAATGCGCCAATCAGAATGCGAAGCCGAATTGGAACTGTCTTTTAAACACCAATCTGCTTGTGGGACACAGCAAGAAGATCAACGAAGTGTTCAAGTGAAAAAACCAACTCTTTCTGTCTACACAGAACCAGCCTTTTGGTTTTGATTTATCAATTTGTTTCTTTTCAGGTGATTCTAAAAGAAAAGGAAACAATAACAACAACAATAAACAAAATAGCAGACTTTTTAAAATTCTAGATGCATCTCCAGATCTAGATCCCAAAATTCTTGGAAGGGAAATAGCATATAGATTAGGAGAAGTAAGTACAAAAATTCAACTTAACGGACATTTGATTTTCGCAAATTTGAAAATTATTTGTATGCCGAAAATTCTTATTCTGCACCAAAACTTTGATGCCCAGGGGGGGGTACTTCTGATGTGAAGTATAGAAAGAGACAACACGTTGAAAATTATATACAAAACCTCGTGAAATATATACGAAACACCTAACAAAGTATAACATCGTAATAATCTGTGAGTAAACCTGAGCGAACGAATACGTAGAAAGCGAATATAAGCGAATAAATCTAAAAGCTAAGCTACACAATTATAAGGAAACAGGAAAACGTGACTAGTGTCCAGACTACTATGATAACTAGGCCTGAGACCTCTGTACTTGTCAACTTCAACCTGGCCATGATTAGACGTGAATCTGGACTTTGACAGAAGGACCCATTTGTATGATAGGATTTTCAAGGATTTCTGACCCATTTGTATGAAAATCGGGTTGTCAGCCACTTTGCGGTTAATCATAATGGGACCTATTGGTAAGAAAATCCTAAAATACCAACCCATCGACCAGAATCGAGCAGAATATGAATATCATACCCATTTGTAGAGAATTTCAGTCGAAAAAGCCCATCCATATGTGCGGCACGTCTAGTATGTCTACATATTGAAGTACCCCCTCCGGGGCTTTGATTTAAGTTTAAATAGACTGACTGCAACAATTCCGAGTTTTAAGCCATGACCAAACGATCAAGCATTGTCAAACATTTGCGATTTCCTTATCAACCACTGTTTGAACGTTTTGCCACATCACCAAACATAGCTCGACAAGCAGAATTCGCTGGACAAATGTTTTCAAAAAAGCTTTTAAAACACCTTTTGCATGGTAGATGCAAGGAGAAATGTTTGACAAGCAATGTTTCACAATGTTGCCCAATGGTAAAACATTTTGCATGACATTAAAACTTCAAATGTTTGACAATCAGTGTTCGTTCGGTCAGGGCCTTTCAGATTTCACAATAGAGATTTCTCGACAATTGATACAAGTAAAAATGTTTGACGAGCAATGTTTAACGACGTGGCCAAACGATAAACATTTTACAGGACATTCAAACTTCAATTGTTTGACAAATAATGCTTGATTGTTTGGTCAGGGCCTTTCACATTTCACAATAGACAATTGATACAAGCAGAAATGTTTGACGAGCAATGTTTAACGACGTGGCCATAAACATTTTACAGGACATTCAAACTTCAACTGTCTGACAAATAATGCTTGATTGTTTGGTCAGGGCCTTACATATTTCACTATAGACAATAGAATTGATACAAGCAGAAAATACTTGACAAGCAATGTTTAACGACGTGGCCAAACGATAAACATTTTACAGGACATTCAAACTTCAATTGTTTGACAAATAATGCTTGATTGTTCGGTCAGGGCCTTACAGATTTCACCATACACAATAGACAATTCATACAAGCAAAAATGTTCGACGAGCAATGTTTGTAAGGAATTTGACGAGCAATCTTTAACGACGTGGTCAAACGATAAACATTTTACAGGACATTCAAACTTCAATTGTTTGACAAATAATGCTTGATTGTTTGGTCAGGGCCTTACATATTTCACTATAGACAATAGAATTGATACAAGCAGAAAATACTTGACAAGCAATGTTTAACGACGTGGCCAAACGATAAACATTTTACAGGACATTCAAACTTCAATTGTTTGACAAATAATGCTTGATTGTTCGGTCAGGGCCTTACAGATTTCACCATACACAATAGACAATTCATACAAGCAAAAATGTTCGACGAGCAATGTTTGTAAGGAATTTGACGAGCAATCTTTAACGACGTGGTCAAACGATAAACATTTTACAGGACATTCAAACTTCAATTGTTTGACAAATAATGCTTGATTGTTTGGTCAGGGCCTTACATATTTCACTATAGACAATAGAATTGATACAAGCAGAAAATACTTGACAAGCAATGTTTAACGACGTGGCCAAACGATAAACATTTTACAGGACATTCAAACTTCAATTGTTTGACAAATAATGCTTGATTGTTTGGTCAGGGCCTTACAGATTTCACAATAGACGTGCTACATAAGTTTCTAGTTTATGCTTCCCAATTTTTAATTTGTGGCTCCACATTACTGAAAGACGATAACAACAATAATAATGATGATGGGCGAAGTAGTGGGACTTGTATACACATTTTTTATAAGTAACACTTTTGTAAGGAACTCGAGGCTGCAAATTCTCAAAAGATTAAGGAAGTTTAAGGAACTATCGAGGCTCGGATGAAAAAATATGAATAACTTCAACTGAAATTTTTCGAAATCGCAAGATATCAATTTTTCGATGCGAAAATAGTATAAAAGCACTCAAAAATTAGTCTAGGTGCATGGTTTTACTATCTCAGCACTTGTATTATCGATTCTACGAGCGTCCAAAGTTTAAGATTTTATAAGGGCTTCGACCGAGTGGTGTAAAAAGCTTCACCAAGTTCATTTTTTGCGGTCAAAGCCTTTATGAAATCAGGAACTATGAATACTCATAAAATTAAGAATACAAGCACTAGGACTGTCTTTGTACCTAGACTAATTTTTGGATGCTTAATTAGATTCTCGCTTTGAAAACTTGATTTAGAAACATTTTAATGCTGTCGGCTGTCTACCGAAGTGATCTATATAATAACATTTTTCCCATGTTACTTCGCCCAAAACTCAATTTGTATTAAAAGTTAGAAAACAAAGCGAATTTAAATGAATATGTTGTAAAAATTAGTATTCAAATATATTTCTCGACAAGGAACAGTATAAGTAACTTGCAGCCTCATTTTGTTACGAAATAACGGAACTCCAGCCTCAACTGAAACCAACGGTTCTTTACAAAAGAAAACTTCTGGTAGTGATGTCTGCATACTTAGTGTAGTTGATAGATGGCAAAATTTCAAACTATATAAATTTTAGAATATTCTTTCCTCTGTATGAATGAAATTCATAAGTTTGTCATTTTTCAGACCAAAGTTGGATTAATTATCAATGTTGTCAAAGTGCTTGGTTTTGGAAAAGCGATGGAAATCTTAGAAGAAACGATGAAAATAGAAAGGAGGGGAGGAATTCCAACTGCTGATAGGAAAAGAAGGTACGCAATAATCAGCTTAAATACGCTGGGTCATGAGGGGCCCCACTTCAAGGTGCGGTAAAATCCCTTTCTGACTATCAAATGCTGAAACGAAGAAAATAGAAAAGAGGGGAGGAACTCCAACTGGTGATAGGAAAAGAAGGCAAGCGATAATAAGCTCTAATAGAGTGGGTCATGAGGGGCCCCATTTCAAGGCGCTGTAAAACGCCTTTCTGATTATCAAATGCAGAAACTAAGAAAATAGAAAAGAGGGGAGGAATTCCAACTCCTGATAGAAAAATAAGGTAAGCAATAATCAGCTTAAATAGGCCGGGTCACGAGGGGCCCCATGTCAAGGCGCTGTAAAACCCCTTTCTGATTATCATATGCAGAAACTAAGAAAATAGAAAAGAGGGGAGGAATTCCGACTGCTCATAGGAAACGAAGGTAACCAATAATAAGCTCAAATAGAATGGGTCATAAGGGGCCCCACTTCAAGGTGCGGTAAAACCCCTTTCTGATTATCAAATGCAGAAACGAAGAAAATAGAAAAGAGGGGAGGAACTCCAACTGGTGATAGGAAAAGAAGGCAATATATCCAAACGGGCATACAACTTGATAATGAATAAAATAACCAGAAGCTTAAACATTTTTTAAGATAGCAAAATAAAGATGACAAGATATTTGCTATCAACTATATATTCGACTGCACTTTCCAGCAGTCATCATCAGAGTAACGGTTTTACAAATTCAACGGTTAAAGTTAAGAATTTAAAATTTGAAATTAGAAATTTTAAATTCTAAATTTTAAATTCTTTGAATTTGTAAAACTTTATTTGAAATGACTGCTAAAGTGCAGTCGAATATATAGTTGATAGCAAATATCTTGTCATCTTTATTTTGCTATCTTAAAAAATGTTTAAGCTTCTGGTTATTTTATTCATTAAAAGAAGGCAAGCGATAATAAGCTCTAATAGAGTGGGTCATGAGGGGCCCCACTTCAAGGCGCTGTAAAATCCCTTTCTGATTATCAAATGCAAAAGCTAAGAAAATAGAAAAGAGCGGAGGAACTCCAACTGCTGATAGGAAAAGAAGGTAAGCAATAATCAGCTTAAATAGGCTGGGTCACGAGGGGCCCCATTTCAAGGCGCTGTACAACCCCTTTCTGATTATCAAATGCAGAAACTAAGAAAATAGAAAGGAGGGGGGGATTTCCAACTGCTGATATAAGCAATAATCAGATGCGACTCTAAATGCACCCTCTGCTGTTTATCGTAATTCTGAAGTTTTATACTACTCAGAAACTATTCACTCAGTAGTTACTAGATCCATTGCTAAAGAACTCACTGCTAATGAATGCAGTTGTAAAACTTAATCTTCATATTTTTAAAAAACTAATCAAAAATTTCATCTGTTCGGATTAGTTAGGTACAAGCCCGAGGGTACTTCATTGTTGAAAAGACTAGACATGGCGCCTAGTTTTTCCAAACCCACCCATGTCTACCGATAAATTCTGTTACTCGTGGTTTGGCCAGGGCCTTAGGTACTCACGTTGACGGGCATTGTTTTGTTGCGTGGCCAAACGGTAAAATGTTTTGCTTGAAAAGCAATTTTCAAATGTTACGCCTCTAAAATGTTTCAATTTTCCATACAGGAGAACACCAGGAGGGGTCTATATCTTTTGTTTAAAAGAGATGGGATTTGCGACCAAGGAACAAGTAACAGAAATATTCAAAGACGAAAAAATAAAGCTGAAGGAAATTATAAAACGTAAAAGGAAAGAAAAGAATGCAAAACAACGAGAGGAACTTTCGAAATTGAAGGAACTCAAGGAAAGAGTCCTGAAACATTTAGACAGTACGAGTGAGAGAAAGACTGATAATGCTGAGGAAATTGAAAGTGGAGAAATCTGTGAATATAGTGAAAATGGAGATGATATGAACAGAACGGACGAGAAAGAAAACACATAGCAATAATATCCTTTCAAATAAAGTATATTAATTTTCAATTTCATTTCTAGACCCTGATTTTTTTGTCATAAACAGCGCAAAGCAGCTGAGATATGGCTGTATCCGTGAAGAGACGCTGGGAGACTTTCCTTTGAGAAAGAGCGAGGGTGTGCCTGCACGAAAAAATATAACGAACCGGTCTTGGAGTGTGCAACATACAGTCCACTCATTTTTTTATAAGAACACGAGCCTGGATTTTGCCCAGATTTTAAGAACAAAATAAGAACAAGCTGAGACTGGGCGTTTTCATAAGCCCTGAGAATATCAGCTAAGTATGAAAGTACGACAGTCAGACAACGTAAAAAGCAAGCAGACAATGAAATGGACAAGCATGCTCCATTTTTACACCACCCTATTACCACCAAAGACATTCACTGACAAAATCTAGATGTCTCAGTAACCAAGGAATTAAGAACAGATTAAGAACATTTCAGGCTCAAAAAAGGCAAAAACTTAAGAACAGCCAGCCTCAATCAAATTTCCTGGTTCTTATAAAAAAAGAGTGTATTTAGTACAGCATAATTTTAGTGTGCCGTACTAGGTTTTTTTTATCTTACATGGCCTGACGGGGTGTTTTCTACCCCTCCCCCCGATATTGTTTTCCTGTTCAGCAAGCAATGAAACTTGGCCATAGAATATAAGCAGAGACATTTTGCAGGGACATTTTGTCAACGCAGCATTTCAAGTACACAATGTGGACAAATTGGGAGTCTCTCCCACTTCTATTTTGACGTCATTATCGGGTAAAAAAATTATGACGTCATTATGACATCATGAATCACCCATAGACCTGTCAGACCTCTTGACTTTCTTTATTTACATCTTAAGATATGAACTTAGATTTGATAATTAGTTCCAAGTCGTTTATTAATAAAACAAAAGTATAGAAATAGTAATTTTTTAGGTAATCGTTTTGTGGGTAATTGCCTTTTCCCGCTGCTCAATGAGTAATCACATGGCCATTGGTCTGCATAAGCCAATCAAATCGCAGAACGGAAATGCCAGGACATCCCCTTCTCATTAGATCAATGTTGATCACGGCCTAGCCCTGGAGGGAAATTGGTCTTCGATATTTTAGATCTCTTATCAGGCTTTTCAGAATGGCTGGAGTATACATCATAATCAAAATTATATGCTTTATTCAAGCAATTTTATTAGGGCAAGTCTGTTTTTGTTCGATTGAGAATATCGATCTAAATTACACCCAACCAGCGGCTGCTTTCGACGAGCTGTACACGGACGCAGTCGATTATTACACGAACGAATCATGGTCTGAAGCAATAAGATTATTCCAGTTAGCCTTGGCAGACTATCGACATGAGACCGAAGTGAAATCTAACTGCTTGCTAAGATGTCGCGAGAAAGCTGACAAAAGCGATGTCCTTAGAAATGGCCTATATGATGGTGGCTCTCTTATGTTGTATTATGCCATTAGAGTAAGGCGATGTTGTGATTTGTGTCAAGAAAATTTCTTGGGCAGGCGAAGTCCCGTTGCTCAGTTCATCCGAGATGCGTTTGAGAAAAGAGAACCGTACAACTATTTGCAGTTCTGCTATTTCAAGGTATTCTTTCTCAAATTTACATTTTTGAGCAGAAAAAAAATGTACAGTGATATGTTTGTTCTCTGTTGAAGAAGTAAACAAAACATTAATTTGTTAACTGATTCTTTGAAAGCCAAATCCCTCTAAGGCAGACAAAATCCGCACCACACAATTTATAGATCATGAAAACTTGCACATTTTCAATAGCCCTTCTGCCTTGACCTTATGTCCCAAGTAATCCCAAGTAATCCTAAGTAACCAATTACTGAATTTTGACCAAATGACCACAAAGAAGGTTTTATAACAGATTTATAACCTTCTGCACTTCACTGTACCTTATGACTTCATGGAGGCATTTTGGATATTTTTGGAATACGGAGGTTTCCCCTTGAAGTGTATAGGGGAATGCATTTTTCTGAGAACGTTTCCCCTTTGAGTGGAGAGGAGAACGGATTGGTTCAGAGTTTCGCATCTGGTTCAATGACAGGGGGCCACCCCCTTGTCAGATGTGCCAGAAGCAAAGGCATTGTGGCACCAGGCAGCGGGGGCAGAAGCGACAAATTCAGGGCAAAACAATTGGAAAATCAAAGAATTTCACAGATTTATGAGGGCAAGGGGGTAATTGCACCCACTGCTCCCATGCCTCTGGCACCCCTGCCTCTAACCCGCCTGAAAATTGCCAGATTCTTTTATTTTTGTATAAGTTTGCCCCAAATTTGTTGTTTTTGCTCCCCTTCCTTGCGTTGCTTCTGGCAAAACTATCTCTTTATTCCGGTGCTCAAATTCCACTTTTATATTTACAGGTGAAACAATATCAAAATGCAGCAAATGCAGCCTACACCTTCTTAGAAAGAAATCCAACAGACACAATCATGCAGTCAAACATGCAGATGTATTCTGAAAAGTTCAACGCAAGCCAAACTGCTGTCAAATCATTGGAATCTGGACCTTATATCTCTCTGTTCCTCCAAGGGGATAAAGAATACCTCTCAGAACAGTATTCAGATTGCGTTCATTCCTTTGAGTCCAGTTTAGAAGAATACTACAAGGCACATAGTAAATGCCAAGCACTTTGCGAATACCAGCACAGAAAACATCAGGCATCATTTTCAGTGGCATTGTTCTCGCATCAGATGGCAATTGTCAAATGCAGGCTTTCCTGTTCTGAGAGGCTGGCTACTATCAATGGCAGCAGGAGGGATAAGTTTCTTGAAGACCATTATCATTACATGCAGTTTTGCTATTTTGAAGGTAAATTAAATTGATAACTTACTTCCATTTTTAACTCCTTAAATGCCTCCAACACCCATTTGAAATTGACATCTTTGTCCTCCAAGGCTGCCAAGGATGAGGGTATTTCAAAACTTCAATATATTGAGTTTTCGATGCTAAATTCATATAAAGCATCCAAAACTTAGTCAAGGTGCAAAGTTTCACTGTTCTTGTCATTGTGCTATCAGTTTTGTGAGCACTCAAAGTTCCTAATTCTATAAGGTTTTTGACTGTCTAAAGTGAATGGGGGTGGAAATTGGGGGTGAAACTTTTCACCCCAACTGGTCAAAGCCCTGATCAAATCCAATGCTAATAAAATCAATAATGCAAGTGTTAGATAGTAAAACTTTGCACCTTGACTAAAATTTGGCTGCGTAATGTGAATTCAGTATCAAAAATTCTGTACCTGTAAGTTGTGTTTCCATAATGACAGCCGTTTGTCAAATGGTATGTTGTTAGGCGTGCAAGATGAAAATTTTAAGAAGCAGTTCACTCACTAAGTTTCTTCTTGCATGTGTGATCATCAAAAGAGACAACAGGTTCACAATGGAAATTCCAAGACAATCAAAAGGCCCTTTACATAGTGAAATCCTTGCATGAAAGCCGCCTCTAAGGCCCCAGTTAACAATATGCCGGTATGCCTTGTCACATCTTGAATTTTGAACCGGATAGGGCTTTCAGTAACACAATTATGACTCTATCCAGTATAAGATGGTCCGCCAATCTTCTTGAAAATCATTGCACTCTGGACGTGATATAATCAAGACAGGATGCAGTGGCACAGTGTAATTATGCCAATTATATACCTATGACGCCCCAGAACCTTGTTTTGCTATTGTTTAACAAAGAAATGCAAAGCAAATCATTTAAGAAACTGTTGCAGAGTCTCAGTGTAACTGCAACTATAGCGATGAAAACCATAGTGCAGCACTTGGGTAGCTGCTGGGCAAAATCAGATGATGGCATGAAAATCAAAATGTGGCAACATCATTACAGTGTGTAATTTAACTGGAGCCTAAGTAAAATTGCAAGACATTAGTGTAAACTGTTCTTAATAAGAGGCCTTGAGCATTTGATGATTTCCTTTTAGTTGGAAGAATAAAAGAAGCGGCTACATGTGCAAAGACATACCTTCTCTTTCATCCAAACGATCCAATCATGGCTGCTAACATGAAGTTTTACTCTAAAAAGATTCGTTCAGCAGTTGCTGATGTACCAGTCAGAGATGTAAGTTCGCTTGAGATATTGTTTAATGTAATGTTTTTTAATTAGTCTTTGACATTTATTCTGTTGTCCTATATATGTATTCTGTTTGTCGTTATTCGTCAGCAAGATTATTTCAAAACGCATTGCATTGCAAGGCTTGCGAACTGCATTGCCAAATTTTTCGCTGCATATTACATTTGTATTCCTCAGCATATTCATTTCTTCATTCCCAAGAATGTTAATCAACTGTTTTTGTCAGCATGATCATATCATACTGTTGCGATCATCGTAATGATGATGTCCTTGTTCCCTTAATCGCAAGCGACAGGGATGACGAAGCCATACAGGAAAATCATCAAGTAGCTGTTGTTTTCAGCGTGCAGCGATGACATGGGAACATGTTTTTTTAGCATTTCCCCGATGGTGACGATCAAAATAGATGCCCCATTACATATTAAACGTCCCCATAGCAATAACGGGGATGCATTCCCGTTACCCCTGACGACATGGAAACTAGACTTCATACTGTAAACGTAAACATGTCAACTTTGAACTATTTGCATAATAATTTCCTTTCATACTGTATTCGTTGGCATTCTAATTTCGTGCTGTATTCGTCAGCAAGTTCATTTCGTACTGTATTCGTCAGCATGTTCATTTCATATTGTATTCGTCAGCATGTTCATTTCATATTGTATTCGTCAGCATTCATTTCATGCTGTAGTCAACAGCGTGTTCATTTCATACTTTATTCGTCAGCATCTTCATTTCATACCGTATTCGTCAGCATGTTCTTTTCGTACTGTATTCGTCAGCATGTTCATTTCATACTGTATTCGTCAGCAAGTTCATTTTATACTGTATTCGTCAGCATGTTCTTTTCGTACTGTATTCGTCAGCATGTTCATTTCATACTGTAGTCGTCAGCATGTTCATTTCGTACTGTATTCGTCAGCATGTTCATTTCGTACTGTATTCGTCAGCATCTTCATTTCTTATTGTATTCGTCATCAAGGAGAAGGCCTTTGGATTAAGAGACTTATTCTATTCATATTTAGAGAGCAGCAAAATATATTCGGCAGAGAAACCTTGACGAAAAATTATTGAAAGTAGCAAAGCATTACGCTAATCCAGATCTGATGTTTGCTAATGCAGTGCCTGAAGTAGATGATCTGGTGAGTGGATAGAGAAAAATTTATTTGTTATTTTCCGTTACTATTCTCTTCATCATTTTTTTGAAAATTAGGTCAGGCTTCCTGACTGAGAGTTTCTTGGCGTCAAACGTGCTGGAGCACTGAATGCAGAATAAAGCCCCGTTCACACGGACACGCAATAGCCTGCGTGCAGCCTCAAAAGTTTCTAAGATCAAGTTCCAAGCTTGCCCTGAGGAAAGCTTTGAGGCTGCACGCAGGCTAGCACGCAATCGTACTCTTCAAATATGCTTTTGTAATTGTAATTGTAATTTCAACATTATTTAATATTAATGTCTACAATAGTGGTTACACTAATTCAAACTAATATAAAGCAAACTTCAGAGACTGCATTACGTTTTGTATTCTACTGCATCTTGCAGAAAGAGCATGAACATTTTTTATCAAGAAACCATTTTTTGACCAGTTTTTTGAACTGTTTACTATTTGAAGCTGATTTTATTTCAGAAGGGAGTGAGCTCCATATTTTCGGCCCTTGAAAACGCAGTCATTTAATTCCATAGTTGGTAGTTCATAAAAACGACAAGAATGACATCTCAAGGGAATAGCTCTTCGCAATAACGCATGCGCTTTACCACAAACATTGTATCGTTTCGTTTTTCTAGGCCAGTTATTCTGTTCACACCGGAAAGAAGCGGAATGATTGGGTACTGTTCCACTTTTTGGATTACTTTTTAAAACGTTCCGATTTCTAAAACGGTAAGATGCGATCTGAATCGTTCCCGTGTGAACCCAACCCCTCAGCGTACAATTTTTTGGAACGAAACGACTTTGGACGGTACGCAATCTTTCCCGTTTGAACGGGGCCTAAGTGTTTTGTGAATTCCTTTTGCATCTTTCAATGTCATCTTTCATTTGATTTCTGCTGTTTAGGAAGATCAAGCTGATGTTATAAAAACAGTCAGTGTCCAACAAAGACCTAAGAGAGACATTTCTGAAGGACGAAAGTTCGAAAAAGACAACTCAGAATCCAGAGAAGAACACGTAAAAACAAAAAGAAGAAATAAATGGAAAAAGAATCCTTTATTTAAGGTTTGTTCCTTTGTACCTTTAAGACTTATTTAGACAATTAAAGTCAGTCTGAGTTCTTGTTTTGTCATTAACCCTACTCAGTCAGTTTAAGGGCTATCTTTTCTTTCTGCTTGCTTGCTTGATTACTGTAAAGCCGCAGCTACACATGCGACCTTTTGCTTGAAATTGCGACAGGACATGATAAGAAATTGTCGCCGCGACCATAACAACTTAAAGTCGCACGGGTACTGTGGCGTTGTGATGTAATCCAGCTGACTCGTCGTGTCAGGAGCTTAATGTGGTCAGGGATCGAGCGAAGCCACGGTAATGTCACAGCCAGGGTCAAGCTCTCGATTACTTAATCTACAACTGAGATCCTAGCGACTGCGCTAAATACAACATTTCATATTCCCCTTCATCGGTAGCCAGGGATAGATTTCCAAATAAAATGTTCTGCGTCCTGAGGAAAAACGGTCGCAGTACATTAATTTAACTGAACTTTTCGTGATATTTTTGACTTGTCATCAATAATGTCACATCGTGTGGACGGTTTTTTCGCACTGGCTACGCAGCACATAGCATTGTTTCGCACGTTTTCCTTGAAGTTTTCTAGGACCCATTCTTCTTATCGCGCAAGTTGATTGTCTCAGACGACCCACAACATTTTTGTTGCCGGGTGTAGACACCTCAGGATTTCCTAGAAAAGAACCTTTTGAGGTGTGTCGCGTCGCCAGACGCACTTGTAGTTCACATCCGCTATCTCGAACTCTCGAGCGAAACTGGAATTTGTTCGAGACAGCGAATGTTCGAAACAACGGATGCCCCATATAAATATAAAAAATTATAGTTGTTAAGTCAGAAAAGGAACCCCTATTAACATGCAGGGTTACTGATCCCAAATTTCATCAAACAAGTCAGATACTTTTTTACATAGGAGTCAAAGCTCATCTGCTTTCATCCCTACTATCGGTGAAGTTGAGATAATGGCGATGCAGCACATCTCGAAAGAGAACAGCTTCATCTATTGTATACATGGGCAGCATATCACTTAGCTGCTGCCATTCCCGCTCCGCTAGGTGAACTTATACATATTTTCAGCCTGTCTCTTTATCCAGTTCAGCAGAAAATTTGGCAAAGTTCGAGATAAAGAGCAGGTTTTCCTACATGGGAAATCGAAAATGGTTCGAGACAGCGAATGTTCGAGATAACAGGGTTCGAGATAGCGGATGATTTTTCTATAGAAACCCTTATACCAAAACAAGGGGGAATGGAAAATCGTTCGAGATAGCGAATGTTCGAGATAGCGAGCAGTCGAGATAGCGGATGTCAACTGCAATTCCTAGGGACAAGTTCTCCTTTGAAGTTCTGTTTCTTCTAGGGAGTAAAGCTGTTCAAAGAAGGCAAACAACTGAATGGTACTGATCGATTCGTTGTGGATAATATGTCATCTTCTGACGATTGTAAAAATTTGATCACTCTACTTCAGGTAGGAAAGCTTGCTAAAAGAAAAATTATCTATTTAACTGTAATTATAAGAATCTGGCTCGCGTTAGTTCGGTATAATAATAATAATAATAATGATATCCTATCATTACATCGCATTCGAACGTTTTCAGCCAATCAGATTGCTTAACAGAGTTGCTGCCCTGACCCTTACCAGAGGGCAATAAACCTCTCTACAACGGACACAACATTGGTCTCACAGGGATCCGTTACTTGGAGATTTCACTGTTGATAAAAAGTAGAAATTTGCATTAAAAAATCGTAAATTTTAGAAGTCTGATTAATGAAAATTACTCATTGGTGAATTGTTGATCTTAGAAAGTACAAAGACAAGGACTGGGGTCCGTTTACACAATCTGGAACAAAGGAAGAAATTGCAGTAACTTTAAACAAACTTCAGATTCATGTCCAACTAAAGAGGTTTAAATCATTCTAAAACATTATTAATCGTCTTAAAACTCTAAAAAGATATTTAACATAAAATATATTTGGTTATAAATTCTTAGGCCCTGGCCAAACGATCAATTATTGCCTGTAAAGCATTTTAAGTTTGCCTATCAAACAAAATGCTTTTCCGTTCGACCACGTTGCAAAACAATGCTCGTCAAACATTTTTGCTTGCATCAAGAAAAACAGGTTTTATGAATAATTTCTAAAACATCGTACAACGAGTTCTGCTTTTTTATGCTTGTCATTCAATATTTATGACGTTGCCAACCGTTCAAACATTGCTTGGTGAGCAAATTTCAAATGTTTGCCCAACAATGTTTGATCCTTTGAACAGGGCCTTAGTAAGCTGATATTTTCTCATTAAATTGCTCCTAAAATTTCTCTTAAACATAAAGAAAATTTTCATGAAACTCGCCCTAAAAATTCTCCAAACTTATATAAAATCAGTATCGATATTTGTTAACAGTACTTTAAATAATACTTTATGCAACATAAAAGCAATAATCTACAAAAGCAAATGAGCTACCAAACCGACAATAAATCTAGACTTGCCCCAAGTCTATTTCTCCATATCCTTCTCCTAAGGTCTACCATTACATGAAAGAACAAAGAAGTGGGAGAGAGAAATTTCTCTCTCAACCTCCTTAGTTTTCACGGAATGGTGGACCCTTGGAGAAGGATATTTAGAAATGGACTTGAGATATTGAACAAATCTAGTCCTAAATGATCGAAAATAGAATTTTATTAATTATAAATCCGTTTGTCTTAATTACAAATCAAATCAGGCTTAATGTTTATTTTTCTGAAAATTTATTTGCGATTCCTTTTGTCAATGAATTTTGATAATTTTTATTTACTTTATGGCATTTATTTTCAGAAATTATCAAAATTTGGTGATGGATATAGACATAATCATGTTGACCCAAAACATCCTTTCACTGACAAAGAAACTTTTGAAGGAGTCAGCATTGGAGATGCTGTAAAGGTAGCTCTTGTCTTTTCATATGTTCATCCTTAGCATCTGCTGTTTCTACTTTCTTCGTTTTGTGTGCCTCTGTTAACGTTGGCTTACTGATGCTTTGGCTTTGAAAGTATTTTTTGCTGTACTTTGCTTTTTTTTCTGCTTTGCTTAACTGTGTTCTGCTCTGCTAAATTTTAATTTTCTGTTGTGCTTTAATGTGCCCTATCCTGCGCTGTTTAACTCCTCTCTGCTTAACTGTCCACTCTGCTCCATTCTGCTTAGCTAAACTGTACTTAACACTGCTCTACTCTGATCTTTTTTCTTTCTGCTCTGCTTCATTGTGCTCTGCTTGTCTCTGTCTTGATGCAGACCGACTTCTTTAAATGAAACAATAATCTTGCTTTGCCAATTACCATTTGAAACAATCCTCGCCGTAATTTTCTGCACAATTTGGGCTATCAAGTAATTAGTATTGTCCTATCGCAAAATCATGTTTAGGGATGTTATTTTGAACAGCGGTGTGGTTGCTAATTGGTTGCATATTGCTTTTCCCAAATTTCTCTCTTTCTTTTAATCTTTGACTATGGCTTAAAAAAACTTCTGCGAAGTTTTCCATGAGGTAAACTTCAAACACCCTACTTGCTACTATTCTCTACTCTCCGCAAAACTAAGACCTGCTGCTTTAAAACTAATAAATCTGATAGTATACTTAAGAGAACAGACTAGATTTCCATTTCGTTTGAAAGCTATGATTTATCTTCCAATTTTCATTTGCTTTGATTAGACCATTTGCCCATTCAAAACTGTAAAGGGGACGTTTAAGAAGATTTTCTGCCGGATTAATCTGAATAATATCATTAGAATTCATCATTATGCAAACTTTCTTCTAAAATGTTTACTCCCAAACATTTCTGAGAAACAGCTCTGATACTTTTTCCACCACTGGTTTCGCCATTCTATTTCGCATACGATTATCTAGATAATTTATTCAATCTATTTCCAAGGCTGCAGTTAATGGCGAGGTAACAGTAGAGGAAACAGAACTGTATTCAAACATAAGTGAAAAAATGAGAAAATTTGTGGTGGATTATTTCAATCTTAAAAAACCCCTATACGTCTCTTTCACACATCTTGTATGTCGCACTGCTTCTGAAGAAGGTAATGTTTGCTATTTACTATTTCCTTGTAAGGCAGTTATTCCTAGCTTTTTCAGTTAAGTTGGTCATTAGGTGCACTATGCATGCCGCATCCAGGTTTGGGACCCCTAGTTTAACGTCCCTTCAGAAAGACGGCAGAGTGAATTGGTTTGTCATCCAGATTTTGAACTCACACGGCCAAGCTTAACTTAAGTTGCCTTGAAGGTGAAGGTGAAATGGTGTTTTAGCGCCAGTCGCTAGGATCTCAGTAGTAGGTTAACTAATCAAGACCTCAACCCTGCCCGTGACGCTACTGTGGTTGGGCTCGAACCCTGACCACACTGAGCTTCTGACACCACGAGTCAGCTGGATTACACCACGACGCCACAGCACCTTACGTCTTTGTTCTTTGTTAGTGAAATATGACTTGACGTATCAATATGAGATTCCTGCATTAGCCTAATGTACAGAAGCTACCTTCTGCATTGAGGGATTCTCCAAGCTTTAAGGCCCTGGCGAAACGGTCAAACATTATAAGTCAAACTTTTGAAATTTGCTTCAATGTTTGAGCGTTGGTTACATTGCAAAACATTGCTTGACAAGAAGAACTGCAAGCAAAATTTCAAAACTATTTTCTGCTTTTCACAACCAAAGTATGTTTGGCGAGCATCAGTGACGTTTTTCGACATGGGCAAACGGGGCAACATTTTGTTTGAACGGCAAGTTTTCGGATGTTTGACGACCAATGTTTGATCAAATAGTAAAGCAGTTTGCTTGACAGGCAAATTTCAAATGTTTGAAAAACAATGTTTAATAGTTTTGCCAGGGATTTAGCTTGTTTTGATTTCCTTGCAATAGAATTTCAAGCTAGATCTACAAGATTTTGCATGTAGTTAATGTCATATTGGGCATTTCTTTGATAATAAGCCAGGACTATGTGCTTGCTTGCTTGCTTGCTTGCTTGAGATATTTTGCGAAAGAACGCTTACCTTGTTTAAACTTTCGCCCCTGTAGGTCTCTATTACTAGTTTCTTATTATTTAAAAATTCATATTATCTTGGGCGCTGGCCACCCGACCAACATACTTTTTCAAACATTTGAAATCTGTTTATCAAGCAGTGCTTGATCGTTTGGACAAGCATTGATAAGTAGAATTTGTTGTGTGATGTTGAAATAGCTAAAACCATTTATTAATTGATACAAGAAAAGCATGTTTGACAAGCAATGTGTTATGACGTGGTCAAACGGTAAAGCATTCTGCAAAACACACAATTTCAAGTGTTTGAAAAACAATGCTTGATGCCAGGACCTTAGTTTGTAGTTACTCAATGATCTTATTTTACTTCTAGCAAACGATGGAATGGATCATCTTAGTCATCCTGTGCACTCAGATAATTGCATTCTTCACGCGGATGGCCCTGGAACATGTCCTAAAGTGCACCCTGCTTATACATGGCGTGATTTCAGGTAAAATTCTTACATTTTATCCGGTTTTCAATCTTGGGTGCATTTAATGGTATAAGGATAAATTTTCTTACAAAGGATATCTAGTCAGGCTTTGTTGTGTTTCATGTTTATTGGTTGTAAACGTGACAAGGAATTCTTCCCTCACTGTTATGCATAAATTTTCCTTTCCTTTCATTTTGCAAAAATCCTAATGCATTAAACACGGGATCGGATCAAAATTGATTTGCTTCCATACTTGTACGAATGGGCCTTTGGTTTACATGGGACCTGATGGATCCGATCTCATTTTTATCTGCTATCCGTATCCGTTTAGGATCACTTTCATGAGTGGACCTAGTTGGATCAGATACGAAAAGATCTCGTGTTCATTGATTGGGTTGGACTGAAGGGCTCCGAATGGATCCTTCTCCTGTAAATGGCCTAGGCCTTCGATAGCTTAGCAGAGAGGTCAGGGGATCAGTGCATGATCAATTAGTTTTGGAGTCCTTAATTGGACCTCTTTATAGACGCCTGCTATCATCACCCTCCCTCCTTAAATCCTAGGTCATTAAGTAAGTTTTCTCCCATTATTTGTAGTTCGCAGATAATAATTTTATTCTTTCTCTTTTTAGTGGAATCCTGTATCTGAATGATGACTTTGAAGGAGGAAAATTCATATTTGCTGATCCTGACATGACTACACAGGTTCGTTTCAGATTGAGAAATGTGAATGATAATCCTAACAGCCAATGATATAGCCGGAAGTTAATATTGGGAGGACATAAACATACTTACAAACATACTTAATCACAAACAGTTCTGTTTTATAAATATAGACCAGCCCTTGCCCGTCTGATTCCAAGGATACCTTTTGTTTTGTGGTGCATGGAGTGGATCTTGAGTTATAGCGAACATTTATATATACATAAATACAAACATAATCACAAACAGTTCTGTTTTATAAATATAGACTAGCCCTTGCCCGTCTGATTCCAAAGATACCTTTTGTTTTGTGGTGCATGGAGTGGATCTTGAGTTATAAGCGAACATATATACATAATAACACACATACAAACATACATACATAAACATACTTAACATACTTAATCACAAACAGTTCTGTTTTATAAATATAGACTAGCCCTTGCCCGTCTGATTCCAAAGATACCTTTTGTTTTGCGGTGCATGGAGTGGATGGTGAGTTATAAAGTGAACATATATACATAATAATACATACAAACATACATACATAATACTTAACATACTTACACAAACAGTTCTGTTTTATGAATATAGATTTATAAATATAGACTAGCCCTTGCCCGTCTGATTACAAAGATACCTTTTGTTTAGTGATACATGGAGTGGATCTTGGAATTATAATCTAACACATATATACATAATAACATACTTGTAGGATTCTAGGCCCGGGGCTTTTTAAACTTGACTTGCGTTTGCCTGGAGTAGAAGGTTGTTTATTTGTAGAGGCTCGTTTGGATCTGTATAGGACCGGATTAGGGTGGGTTTTCGTTGACCTATGCAACTTTTCTATGTTGTAGTTTGTCCTAATGGCTGAGTTTTCAATGTGGCCTATGATGTAGCCCACTGTAGTGAAGATGGGGACACGCTTTAGCAGGAATTCGTTCCAAAAAGTCGGAATATCTAGTGAAATTCGTGCATCTTGACATCTCCAAGAAATTTGAATCCTCGCATATACACAATAAACTTTTTTATTAGAAAATAACTGCTCAATAAGCAAGTAGGGCTGGATTGACCTGAATAGTAACCAACTTGAGGGCTCAGATGAATTACCGCAAGCAACTAAGTAGCCAAACAACCAAGCTGCAACATTCATGTCAAAATATGTACGTTAATTCTAAAAGACATAACAGTCTTTTCCACTTACTGTCTCTCAAAAGTCTTGTGTTGTAGACTTAACAGTTAATGATTTTGACCTGCGTAGTCAGGAGTGGTTGTCGGCAAAAAATGTTGAGAAATTTTTTAGCAGCATTGAGGGCTGAAATTTCCAAAATGTTAAGCAACTTTGAGGGCTGGACAAAAAAAAGTCCAGTTGCTTATTGAAAAAAGTGTATTGTGTCGGCTTAAGTTCCCGTATGGAAGAAGTATTCTAATTACTGAACTGAGAATCTGAAACTTTTAGAATAACAGGAGAAAAGTGGGTCTGGCAAAATCAAACCTAATTACCCTTATCAGCCAAAATTTTTATTTTTCTATTTGTGTTGTTAATGAAGAGTTTTATCTTACGTTTGTAAACGAAAATTTTCTACAAATTTTGTTCCGAAAAGAGATCGTATACAAATATTTTGTAATAGAATTAGAATAATAGTTTTGAATTTTTTATGGAAATATCGTTGGTCGGTATCTAGTGTCTAATTCTGAGCTTTTTTACTTGCGCTGGTTGCCTAGAAGAAGCCTAAAATGCTTAAGGGCGTATTTTTTGGTCACATTCTGTTTTCAGCAGACGCCTTCTCTTTTCGGTAGACGTCGAAACGTATTTTTTTGGCACCGTCTTCTGAAAACGACAGGTTTGGTAGGCCTTCGAAACCTTCTGTGCCCGAAGCTGGAAGGTTTCGCAGACATCGCAAGGAATCTCATTCACGCTTTAATATGAATGGTTTAATTTGACCTTATTATGATCAGTCTACCGTTTTCGGCAGCTGTGTTTTTTTGGTTAAGGAAACTTTTTCCTGCTAAATCTACCGTTTGCAGAATTGGGAAGGTCTGCTAAAAACAGAAGGTTACCAAAAAAATACGCCCTACGATTGGTTATTTGGCATTGAAGAACTCGGTTTGAAGTTGTTCATGTTTTGCGATTGGTGTTTAAAGAGCTCGGCTTATTAATAATTTGGTTGGCATTTCCATCAGGGATTAAAGAAGGAGAATAAGGGTGCGTTCTTTTAGGACATTTATCTCTTCTGAATTCTGAAAAAGGTAGACTTAGGAGACTTCCGATTGCAGACGCCAAAAAACGCACTTTCTTGAAAAATTGACTTTTGGGAAGTTGATTTGGAGACAATTTCTCTGCGAAGTCTGCGAATTCTTCCAGCTCTGAAGACAGGAGAGTTCGGAGCCTCCAAAGTTTCCGATTTTCGCGAGCGTTGTCCAAAATAACGCGCTTTCGATCTCTCAGAAGTCTCCACAAAAAAAGAAGACGCAGAAAAAAGCCCCAAAAAAGCCCATCCTGAAGAAGATGAAGGGTAAAAGGGAACCCAGAATTTCCCAGAATTTGAAGAGAGCAATCCAATCTCCGAAGTCGCGTCAGCACGGTTCAAATCTTCGAATCGAATGCTTATGCGTAATTGTGGCGTAATCAAATTTTGACAAGCCTGTATTTTGCACAAAAACTGCGTATCCTGGCCAAACCAACCATATACATACATAGCTCATCTCCTCCCTAAGCCTCATTGAAGAAGCCGTGTCTTCCCTTGACAATTATTTAGTTGTAGCTGAAAATGAAAATGACGTCAATCTGGGCCTGTCGAAACCAGACTCCCAGACCGCTGACAGTATTGCCTCGTTTTGGATTCCATCCACATGCTGGCAAATGCTCAAGGTCAAAGCTCAAGAGATGCAAGATGGCGCTGGAGAAAATCAAAGCTGCGGAGTTTTACAGTGGCGTTGGTGGCATGCACATGGCCTTACAAGGCAAGGATTCTACTAATTTATGGGTTGCAAATATAGATTTATTGTCCCAATACGACATGGTTGCCTTAGCTTGATATAAGGTGGCCCACATCACATAATTTAAATTATATAGATAGGGTAGGCCTAAATGTTTTTTGCATTTTATGACTGATTGTGATTTCTTCTTTACTTTTTTTTACAGGAACCAGATTGCCGTTCAAGGTTCTGGCTGCACTGGAGTTGAATGATGTTGCCAATAAAGTCTACAGATTCAACTTTCCTGAAACATGTCTCATGCAAAGAAACATTGAGGTCAGTTCATAAGACAGGAATTATTGGACATGGCACACCCAAGGCTATTGTTGTGTTCTCCAAACAATAGAGACATTATTTTCCATAGGTTTTGCCAAAATCTTGCACCGTAGTTAACCATGAAAATCAATCAGACAACCACAAAACTTTCCTTTGCTGCAAAGACTTTGCGGCTACTGTATGCCGCGATGTTTTTGCCAGTGGAGCTGAATACTTCTCACGTCTCAGCAATAAAGAATCAAACAAGCATTTTATTTGTTTAAGCAGGTTGTGTGTTCTAACTGATTGACACTAATGTAGACTTGCAGCTTGTGGAGACTGTCATTATAAAGCAAATACCCTGCGCAACCTTGGAAGGATGGACAGCTGACAGAGCTGAGCCCGGCCGCATGACCAAAGTATCCAAAATATAATATACACATAGCACCTCCTGGGCCCCCCTAGAGGCTGGGTCCCAAGTCACTGCTGTTGCATTTTATTCCTATTTATTTCTTTATTCCTTTACTTCTATTATTCCTTTTTATTCCTAGTCTGTAAGGAAGATTCTATGAGGACTATAAGTAATTGCTAAGAATCATTAATCTAGCTTGCATTGTTTTTGAAAAACATCTTTTTGCAGGGATTAACAGTGGAAGAAATGGAGACATTTGAAGCCAATACCATCCTCATGTCACCTCCATGTCAACCTTTCACCAGGTATGAATTATCAAAACTGCAACAATTAAGATCTACACAAAATGCTGTGCTAAAAATCTTCCATGTTGGTTTAAATCACATTTTTCATAGTCTTTTATATATTTTTGTAAAATTGTCATTGAATTCAAACTTTTCAGGGTTGGAAATCAGAAGGCATCTAATGATCCAAGAACAAGCAGCTTTCTCAACATTATCAGAATTTTAGAAAGGTAATGGTTACCGATTAATATTGCTGGTATAAACTGGTTAATGTTTAACAATCAATAAAAGTCAATGATGATGATGATGATGATGATGATGATGATGATGATGATGATGATGATGATGATGATGATGATGATGTGATTGATGATGATAAAGATGATGATGATTGATTATGATAATCATGATGATGATGATGATGATGATGATGATGATTGATGATGATGATGGTGATGGTGATGATGATAATTATTGATGATAATAATGATTGATGATTGATGGTTGATGATTGATGGTGATGATCATTATGTTGTTGTTGATGATGATGGTGATAGTGATTGATGATGACAACATTGTTGACTGATGATGAAGAGTTTACCTACCGATTTTTAGCATCTAATTATTCTTTTTGTGTTTCACTATAGATCATATTTCATTCTTCAGTATGCAGAATCCTCCCAAGTACATATTAATGGAGAATGTTAAAGGATTTGAAACTTCAGTTACAAGGTATTATGGTTGGGTCACATTTTCATATTTCATTGTACTTGTACTTGTAGTTGTAATAAAGTGTCCGAATTAAGTTAATAATCAGGCAGATAGCTATTTTCATGATTTGTTAGACTTGAAAGAATGATATGCACATTAAATATCAAAAATTTTTGCTGGAAAAATTACCAGAGAAATCCTGAGTCCAAAAATTTGGTTTTTTGGAAAAATTATGTTGGAAATTTTTGTTGGTCTGAAATGCTGCTTCCTTTCAAAATTTTATAAGATTAGAAAACCAAAATTTGTCTTCACGTTAGAGCTCCCTAAAACCTCATCAATAATCATAATCGCAGAGCGCTGCTGCTGTGTTCATGGACCTCTTTCTCACTTTTATTTTTCACTGACTCAACATCATTATCCTCAATGATAATTATCAAAAATATAATCAAGGCCTCTTCCTCGACTTTTTACCGTTCCTTAGTTCTTTCGTTTGTTTTATCGTCCATTATGTCCGAAATATTGTCTGAAATGGTATATTTTGGGTCTGAAATTAAATAGCCTGAAATCAACGTCCGAAGATCTTACATCGGAAATTTCCAGGAATTAATGTGCTCTTTATCAAATGGTGTTTTACATTTTTTAGCGTGCCCATTGATATTTACTTGAAAAATTCTTTTTTTAGAAATCAGTTTGTTGCAGTTCTGGAGAAAGTTGGATATACATTCCAGGTTTGTTTACTATATCGATTGATTTGTTTGTATTCTTGGAAGAAGTTCTTTAAGACTAATATAGATTTAAAACTATAGATTTAAGTTGAAGATTCTTTCCACTGTATCCCGCCAGCTGATTGGTGTTGCAAACAGCTTCATTTTTCTGATTGGCGCCACAAATTTTAGAAATTGAGGGCCAAAAAATTCCGAGCTTCCTCGCAGGTCCGGTTAATTTCACACCTTTCCATCCGACCTTTCCAATAAATAGGAAAGAAACATTGCCCGATGGTGGGAGACGGGTTTCTCCCGAAACGTTGCCCAACTAAATATCAAAGGCTTGTCATGATAAGTGGTGACTATCATGTCTAATACGGTGTCAGAAACAGCCTTGATAAGTCCGAATATATTTACGTTTAGGAGTGTCAGACGAAAAAAACTTTTAAGTAGTGACAAAATGTTTCCGTTGTTTTTCGCGATTTTGAGGTTTTGCAGAACTATAATAGTATTTACTTGGATTTTGTACCACAAATCATTTGTTCTGTAGACTGTGTTGCTGAATTGATGTTTTCCTACGGCGTACTTGCGATCCAAAGATTAATTACTGTCTTGTCTGGTTGATTGATTGATTTTACTATCTGCTTTTTGATAAAAATTTTAGTTGATTTTTTTATCAGAGCTACAAAACTACTCAATTACTCTTTTCTTTCCCTTTAGGAATTTCTCATTTCACCAAGACAGGTATGCACTTTCAAATGCTGTATTTAAGTTTACCTCAGACCAGACCAGTGGCGTAGCGGAGGTCTGTGGGGCCCTTAGTGACGTAGTGGTACTGGGGCCCCTTGTTACCATGTCTAATAAGGAACTAGGAAGCTGAAATAGGAAATAGGCACTAGAAAATACGGAATAGGAAACTGCAAGTATATCGAAAGCTTTTTGGACGTTCGTATTTTTTCGGCGGTTGCAACACCCACTTTATACAAAGGGGGGTCAGATTTTAAAAACTCCAAGTAGTGATAAGCTAATCCTAATCTAAAGCATCAACTTTGCAATATCAATGACTTTTTCACTTATAAGCAGTTTGTCATGTAAGAAAACACGCGTATTTCACCAAGAAAGATCTTTTCATAAAGACATCATTACAAGGTTGGGGGCCCCTTGGAGCCTCGTATGAGCGGGGGCCCTTAGTTGTATGCCCTAAAGGTAACCACCGTCAGCTACGCCACTGCCTCAGACCCTTGTTAAACGATCAAACATTGTTATTCGAACATTTAAGATTTGCTTTACTAGCAATGTTTGACCGTTTAGCCAATGTCACAAAACACTGCTTCACAAGCACAAACAAGCTGCATTTGTTTGGCAATGTTCTTGAAAAGATTCAAAAACATTCTTTGCTTGACGCAAGCAAAATGTTTGACAATCAATGTTCTTTGCTGCAACATGGCCAAACGGTCAAACATTTTGCTGGACAAGCAAATTTCAAATGTTTGACAAACAATGTTTGATTGAAATTGACTCTTGACACGAAATGACACTTTGAATGAATGAAATTGATTGCCAAACTGCATTTGCATGAGCTTTTAATCTTGCGTGAAACTGACAATTTGTGTGAAACTGACATTTTTTTATGAAATAAACATCTCACGTTACGTGAATTTGACGTCTTCAGTCTCGCCTGAGTGATAAATCCTACGAAATTTGTTTTATTACCTCAGAAATTCTTGGTACTCATTTTTCGACCTCGGAGGGGTAGACAGCTGATTTAAGATATCAAATAAACGGGGTAATGCTTATTAATGCCGTAGTTTTAGGACCCCCGGAATCAAAGCTTGATTGGTATTGGGTTGGTGCATTGCAATTGGCTTCTGGGTATATGTAAATCTCGCCTAAGTGGATTGTTTCAGACTGATTCTTACATTAATGCTGTGAGAAGTGTCAGACGAATAAAGCTTTTAAGTATGTACAAGGATTTTTCCTCTCTTTAACGCTATCCCGGGGGTATGCTTTTTGGTTTGTAATGCTCTTAAATCACCTTCCTATCTTTTAGTTTGGAATCCCGAACTCCAGACTTCGTTACTACCTACTAGCGAAGTTGAGACCGTTAGAATTCTGCTTCAAAACCAACCCTGAGGTAAATTTTGACTTCAATTATAATGTCTATTAATTTATTTTGACTTTGTTTTTTTGTAATTATTTTTCTTGAATGGCAAAGCCTTTATATGCTGGTTGACTCGGAGAGTTACTCGCGAAAAATATCTATCCTAGTGTTTGCCATTCATGAAAATTATGTACAAATATGTATTGTATTGAAGAATGCTCAGCGTAAGCCGAAATACAAAGCGAAACGGGAGGAGGACCATTTGCGATATGACTTGGAGAGTTGTTGGGCGATTTTCTTGAGCTCTTTCGCTCAGTGGAGACGTCATTGGCTCTCTGGACATGAATTCTTGGTTTGAGTACAATCTACTGTGATACGCCATTCGTAGAAAAATTTATCCTAGTGTTAACCTGATAAAATATTACATAAATAAATATAACCTCATAAATACGTATGGTACTGAAGAAGACTCAAAATTGCCGAAACACAGAAAGCCAAATTTTAGGAGAGCCTTGGGCTGTATGACTTGGGAAAGTTGCTTGAAAATTTCATTTGGCTCAATATGGAATTTCCATTTGCTCTCTGATCGTGCTGTGGAGGCTCGAGTTTCATCAAAAGTTTTATTCCACTTGTGGAAAAAGTTACTTTCTTCTACAGTTAATAATGTTTAGTCAAATCATTTCCATCTGTTTTTGAAGATCAATTTACTCTCATTTTAGCCAATGTGTTCAATTCCAGTGTGCTCCGAAATGAGCATTTCTCATCATCAAAATCAAGATCTCACAAAAGCGGATTCAAAGAAATCAGAAAACAAATTTATACCCAGGTGCGGATCGAAATGCACCAGTCAGAAAGTGAAGCTGAATCAGCATTGTGTTTAAACACCAATCAGCTTGCGGGATACAGCGGAAAGAACAATAGAATTACTAACAACGACAACAACAGATATCCTTGGGAACGAAGTTGGGTCGGCGTGACATTTTTATGGCAGATAGCGGACATCTTAAGTAAGGGAATTCTCTCGGCGTACAGCCGCTTATAAAGAGAGGTCTTGCCAGTTTAGCCAATTTTACCTCGAATTCACGAGCAATGGAAAAAAAAGAGAGAAAATGAAATCTGTGACAATAAATGTTGAAAATATCTGCAAAAACTCAGAAAGAAGATGGACGATGCAAGTAACTCACAAAAAGAAAACACTTGATCTAATGCTTCCTTGAGCAGATGCAAGCTGGGACTTGAACCTTTTCCTTCATTTTTCTCCAATTAATCCTTAAGCCGCGAAGTGACGGGAATACTGGAAGATGTCCGCCATCTTCCAGAAAAATGTCGCCCCGACCCAGACCTCTTTGAAAAGGTCTACTGATGAATTCTCTATATCATTGACGAGCTCATTTGTTTATATTTCTGAGTAGCCAATGAACACTCAGTATTAATGACCATGTGATATAACCCACATTTCTTGAACAACAGGCATAGAAATAAAACATTTGAATTTCAGAATTAAAAATGCAGATTTTCTCTATTTGCGCGCAGTCTCAGATTCTTCTTATGGAGAAATAAGAAGAGTTGGGCTTCTTGTCAGAATTGCTTCAAGTCTCTCGGGGGGTGGGAGAGCTTCCTGGGGGCTACTATTTGGGCGACCTATGATGACAAATGAGATGGCAAAATCACAGACAATTGTGATAAAATTTGTTATCTCTACTGAGGTCTTCGGCTCTACATGGTTGAAAAAGTCGAGCTATTTATTTTCCAATTTTTCATACTTTTCTACTATTATTTTCATGTATTATTTCACTTTTTTCCTTGTTTACCATTATCCTCTGTCTCTCAAATTTCTACTTTCTTGCCAATAACTTTAGGCCTACATAGGTTTTATGACGTGCGATTTTCCTTATATGATCCATCAGAGAATGGAGATGATTACAGGACCGAGAATATGAGAACCGAAATGGCCTAAAACATTGGTTTTCTCGCTAATTTACTCTTCAATTAATCTCTTTTAATAACCTCCAGTTCCTTTATCGTCTCATCACTCTCCGGCCTTTTCCTTTATTGTCTTTCTCATTCTGTCTACTTGTTTTCTGGCTCAACTTTCTCTCTTATTTTCCAACAGCTCGAATTTCGAAACACATGTGAGCCATAGCTGATGATTGGCAATGATGATCCTTATGCATCTCATTAGTTTAAGTCAGAAGTAGCTATTTTGTTACTGGTGAAGAGAGCTTTTGTCTGAGCCATTTGTTAGCTATCTGCTTAGCATATAAAATAATAGTTTTTAAGGAACCATACAAGAATTTGTAATTTAAGAAATAGTTAGGACTAGGTTTACACTGTCAGGGAACGGAGGAAGGTCAGTTTAAACAAGGAAGCGCCAACCAAAGAGAATCTCATGAGTCATGCCACGCCATTTTATGCAAGTGAGGAAGATTTGCTGCTAGGCGTATTTTTGTCCTTTTTTCTGGTCCCTGGGTCCATGGTTAAGTTTAGGAATTATTTCTGAGCCATTGTTTTGCTATCTTTCAAGATCAGTCAGCCAGAGATTCAAGGGAGTTCATAGGTTTTGGTGCAGTTGCTAAGTTATTGCCCTTCATCTTGCAACTCGATTTTGACATCAAACACGCAGAGAATAAATGCAACATTGTTGCAAAAACAACAGTTTAATCATTTCTTGCTTCAGACATTAGAACTCAGGAGTCGAGCTTCAAAAATCTGGCCTCTGATGGTAAAAATGATGGCATCAGTCAAACTGGAGTGGGTGGCCAAGCTTCTCAGTCAGTTCTCGTTAGACAGCTGAAGTTAAGCTTGGTCGTGTGAGGTCAGCATCTGGATTGGTGACTTTTTAGATAGATGACTAAACATCGTCCTTCCGAAGGGACGTTAAACTAGGGGTCCCATGCCTGGATGCGACATGCATGGTAGGCCTAAATTAGCTGAAAAAGCTAGAAATAACAGCCTACTCAAAATAAAGTAACAACAACTTCTTCATTATATGCTGTGTGTTAGAATTATTTGGTAATATTAATTCTCGCGCGTTATGCATTTCTCTATTATAGTCATTTTATGACATTTTAAATGTGCCTTTTTCTAGATATGCATCTTACGTCAAGGGAACTGGCTCTGTTTTAACGAAAAAGACAGCAAAAGAGGTAACTAGTAACTAAACCACTGCAACCTTTATAAGTTTAAGATTTGCCAAGATTTAGCTGCTCATTTCTTTTATTTAGCTGCTCATTTATTTAATTTTTTTTTTAAATACTTTATTTACAGTTGGCTGATACATAATAGCTATACTAAAGCTAATTAAAGCAAACTAAAAATAAGTTAAACAAATGTACAAGTTAAAACTACGCGGTGAATTTAGATAACAATACCCCATCCTATAAATAACCCAGACTCGGAATAAATGTTTTACACAGCCTGCAGGTGCAGTTATTGTCTGTCCACTTTCTTATCATTGATTTGAAGGCAGATAGGGTTGGACAGCTTTTAAATTCTGATGGAAGGTTTTGCCAAAGAGTTGTCCCCCTATAGGAAATGCTCTCTAACCCATACTTAGCAGTATGAATATTTGACTGAACAAAATCGTTTTTCTTTCTCAGATTATACCTAACAGTCCTTTCAGCAAAAATATCTTTCATAAAGGATGGGTTCATAGCATTTACTGTTTTGAATATTTCGGTAGCAAGTAACTGAAGGTTTCTTTGATGAATTGTAACAGAGTTATCTTTAATAAGAAGTTAATTTAAGTCCGAATCATAATCTTTATAAACTATTCTTAAAGCTCGCTCTTGTATTCTGTTTATTTTATGATTTACTTTTCTGCTATGAAACATCCAAACGAGACTAGTGACAAAAGCTTTCATCAGATACCTCAGCTTTTCAGTGCCCATATATTTAGCTATACGGGACAAGGCTGAGAGTTTATTTGCAGCTTTGTGGCATATTTTAGTTATGTGTTTATCAAAAGTAAGTTCCTCATCAAAGATTATACCTAACAGTTTTTCTTCATCAGAACATTCAATGTTTGATTCACCGAAATGTACCGAAACTCCATCACCTGGCTTTTTACCAGCATGATACCTATTGTCATTTTTCACCTTTTTATTGTTTCGAGGTAAAGATAGATGTTTCTGTCTATTATACAGTGTAGCCCAAACACTGAACACTTAACGAGAAGAGCTAGTGGATAGGGCGAAGGTAGTAAACTGAATAGGATCGTCCATGAATTTCTTTATATCTTTAGAAATGCAACTAACTATACGTCATTTCGATGTGGGAGCTAAACTAGAATAGTGACATGACTCTAAGCAGCGCTTGAGGTAGTGTCATCAAGTGATTTGCATCAAAATAGATTTCTGTTTTTCCTCGGATTTGCAACTTTGCCTCGAGTCAGAAAATTTAATGGATAGGTCTATACCCTGGGTATTAATTTTTCGAATGTCGACTTAAAGGGCTACTATCACCATATCGGTTTTTTGCGTTTCTGGGTAGTTTTTGATGCCAAAACACGTACTGTAACTTTAAAAATTGCAAATAGCTTCATTAACACCTTTTTCACGCGATGAAAAGTGCGAAATTCCAACGAATTTTAGGAAATGTCGCGTTCTTCAGAAAAGGTCTGGACCGAGGCCCCGTGACGTAGATCCCGGAACGAAACAAAATTTTTCCCTGGCCTTTGATAGATTTCGCAAGAAAAATTTTCTGATATCGACGAAAATGCCTGATCGTTGTGTTGTGGCGAACTGTTCTAATACAAATAGCCCTGCAAACACCTCTAGAAGTATTTCTTTACATAAAATTCCCTATTTTGGGAGCGAAAGGCCTATTGCGAAGCAGAGACGGCGATTGTGGGTAAGCTTTGTCCAGGCCAAGAGAGCAAAGTGGACTGCCACAGCACACTCAGTTATATGCTCCGAACACTTTAAACCCTCAGATTTTGAGCAGCCAAAGGTACTACTAACGGGATTTGGAAGAAAATCGAAACCTGTTTTGTTGAGGGATGAATTTGGTACTGTAGCTGTGCCCAGTATTCATTTCCCCGATCCATCGAGAGAAAAGGCCGGTATTTAACAAGAAGTCTCACTAAGAAAAAAACGAAAGGTAAGTAAAATGTCTACATATAATTTCTTAAATTACATTAACTACAATTAAAGAATATTTGTTAAATACGAACCTGCTATGAAGGGAAAAATCTTATTTCTTTATAGACAATTAGAAATGTAATAAAATCGACTGCAGAGAATCAAACTTCAAATAAATCAAGTAGTAGTAGTTCAAATGACAAGAGAGAGTCTGAGCCAGAGTATAGCCATGAGTCTGAACAGGGCCATGCAGCTAAACCTTTTGAAATACCTCAAATTGTTTGTAAGTAGAACGGACATATTTTATCAAAATGTATATTATTATATCATACATTAATAAAAATAAGAGAATATAATACATATCACAAATATTGAAGAAAGAGTTAAAAATGGAGAGTTATTACATTTCTATTGATTCTAAAAAACCATCCTGCTCCAACTGCAAGCACCTGTATACAAGAATGAGAAGAATAAGGAACCAACAGCCTGCAATGAAATTCAAAATCAGCAAAATGGAAAAGTATATCAAGCAGCTTAAAGGTAACATGTTCATTATTTTTACATATTTCAATTTATGCTTGTTTTGTGTAACTGTTCTATTTGAATTCTATATATTGTCATGCTTCATTTAAAACCATAAAAGTGTATTTTGTCTCAAAGTTCTTAGAATTATACCCAATCAGATGAACTCATCAGTGTTTTATTCTTTGTAGCTGAAAATGCACTGTTTTGCAACTTCACTTGCACTTTTGCAACTTCAACTTATTTTTTTTCATCAGAAATTCATAAACTCCTCAAATCATCAAAGTTAAAAGGCTGCGAGTCATTAGAGATTTGGATAAAGCCATGCCTTCCACATCTTCACAGGAGTGCAGTTACAACACCAAGTGGAAATGGTGAAGTTATCTGGGCCAAGTTTCATTCCTTCTTATTCCATGTTCAGAATATACATCAGAATTTCACAAACCCATTGTTTAACAAGTGTGTGCATGCTCCAAATATACCAGCAAGGAAATGGCTGCAGAAAGGTACTTTAATCTTTGTACTGATTTCCTGAAAAAAATTAAATATAACTTATACAATGCAACATAATATATGATGGCATATCAGCTTAAAAAGCAATTGTTGAAAAAATGATTACCAATTCAAGAATTACATCTTCAACTTTTCAGACACAGCTGCTTTTCAGAAACTATCTGAAATATTCGAGAAACCTGGAGTCATAGCTGGCATTAAAAAGGCATCACCAATCTCTCAAACAAGTTGCTTGGAGGCGTATCATTCTGTAGTTAATCACTTTTTGCATTCATAAGAAATTGCCAGATACAGATATGATACCATAAATTATAATTATTTCATTTACTTTTGTGTTATTATTTTTATCATTCTCACTTTGACTCCGATAATATCCTCCTGTAACGAGCATTCATTCTGGTTTTGTATTTCTCAGCAGCTAGACGCAGAGTCCATCTGCAGAAACAAACAGGATTGAATCCAGGATGAAGAGTTACACATGATGGAACCTCTCCAAACTCCTCCACAACTTCCACATCAAAAAGAGCTGTTCTGCAGCCTTCAATCTCCTGGCAACAATTACATTCCTGAGGATTTTCAAGCTTATCAATGCTGCAATGACCACATATGCACCTAAAACGGATTTGCAAATACCTCTCAGAGTTACATTGAATTATACAAGACAATAATTAGTTCGTATAAGTACTTATGTTCGTAGTAAGCTCTGCACGCCTAGACACCTTGCTCTGCTCTCCTCGATTAAAAATAGAAACTCACAGGTTCAAACTCACCAGTTTTCAACAATATCATCTCCACCAAGACGTCGTTTGAGCCGAGCTTCTTCTTCATTCGCAAGATGGACTTCATTATTATATTGCTGAAGCCATTCCTCATCAGCCAACGGTTCATCTCCATACGCTTCTACCAACTCAAGATCATCTTCGAGCAGGCCTCCATGAGCAGCACCAGCAATGGCCTGTCCGACGTTGTCCTTAACTTTTTCAACAAAATCCACACTTTCCCCAACAGATGTGTTATCAGATAACTCCTTAGAATCAGAACTATTATTTGACATCGTCCGAACAATCAGAAAATTAAAATTTACTTGAATATTATCGATTCTACGTCACAGCTTTACTCGACCTAGTCCCCCGGGCGACGCGACATTTTCAAAAAAATCACACTTTTCATCGCGTGAAAAAAGGTGTTAATGAATCTATATGCAATT
>JACTAT010000258.1:0-14980 GCA_014526335.1 Chrysaora quinquecirrha
TTTTCATTTTGCACTGCATCTACACGACTCAAATGTCAAAAACGTAATTCATAGCTGATAGCTCCTACTCTCATTCACAAAATAGATTTTGATACCTTGTCTTCGTATCTGCTTAATCCCTGTCTTGTTCCTGTTGAAAGGTGATCCATAATAGTAGCGAGCTTCATAAATTGCCAACCTTATCAAGGGAAAGCTCTCAAGAGGACCGCCATCTTTTTCGCCTGAGATTGATAACTGATTGATTGATTGATTAATTGATGTGCGCATGTGCGCACGAAAAATAGAAGGGAATGGGAACTATAGACTGAACTAATGGAATGGTGGAATGGAAGGACGGGAACGGAACGATACAGTACAACGAAATAGGTCTTAAGAAATAGGTGCATATGGAAGTTCCAAAAATCTTAAAAGACTTGGGTATTAAGTATATATATTTACTTGGATTTATTTTTTAGAAAAGGAAAACGAACGTCGATGATTTTTTTTAAAGGAAAACAGTGGAAATTATACGTACTTTTTAACAGCAATTTACAAAATTAGCCAAGTACTGGAAGGTTCTTAAAATTTTCAATCAAGTACTGCAAGTTTAATTAGAGTTTTTTAAATAGTAAATCGGTGATAGTACACACTTTTTTAAAAGAATATCCTAATTTTTGCCAAGGCTTGAACCTTTCTATTGTTATTCTTAAAATTCCATTGTTCTTTGGCAATTTTGAGCCTGAATATTCTTATAGACTGTATTCTTATAAAAAAGTGTGTAATTCTATCTGAACAAGCGGAAGCAAATATAGAAATTTAACTTCCTACATTACATGAACTTGTGACTAGTTTTGATTTTTCATTCCGGAAATTTAATAATATCTCTCAACATTTTGCTCACAGAGAAAGATATCTTACAAGGTAAAGTAAAGCATAAACTTTCATCTTGTTTTCATCTCCACAAAGAATCTTAATCATTTGCAACAAGAAATTTGGACGATATACAGTACTGTAAGCAAATAATTTCAAAAAATCTCCATTTTAGATAATCATGACCAGACTACTGCTTGGAATTTTGGTCCTAGTAGCACTGACCGTCATGTGCTCATCAAGGGGTATGTACATTGCCTTGGAAGAATTTGAACATCGAAAATTCTCTAACAAAATGCAAAACCATACCGTTTTGGAATTTACTGTAATTGATTAAATAAAATGTTAAACTAAAATCATTAAACTTACTTATTTCGTTCAGGAAAACAAATTTGCAAGAGACCTGTGCTCTCGAAGAACCTTTTCATTTCGAAAATACGCCACAAGAAAAGGAATCGCAGGAATGCCTTGGTTGCTGGCTCAAAACTGTTTTTCAAATGCAAAAAAGGGTTTTTGTTAATTGGAAAAGACAAAATAAAATGTCAGAAAAATGGTCTGTGGACACATGATCCTCCATCTTGCGCAGGTGAACTGCTTTTATGAAATCACAACATTTTCCATGTGCGATACACTTCTGTTTTCAATAAGAAACTGGACTTTCGGTCCCGCCCTCAAAGTCTCTTGAAATATCTAATATTTCAGCCCTAACAGAATGACTGGTACCTCTGTAAAGCTCTTTTTGGCTGGGTAATGATATTTAAACTTATCAAGGCTGTTTCTAACACCGCTTAGACATGATAACCACAATTTATCACGACAAGCCTATGTATATTTGGGCAACGTTCTTTTTTGGCTTTTTTCTTGCTTTTCAATGTACTTGATAAGTTTGCAATGACGGACTGTATAGAGAAAGCTATCTCAACCGAAAATCTCAGCTCTAGTTGCTTATTTACCACTCTTGCTTATGAAATAAAAGTGTCATTATACATGCATCAATTATGTGTTTTGCACTTGTGGGCCACAATAGTTAACCCTATCTGTACTGGGGTATTTTGGATCGACTTTGTACTGGGGGGGGCGTTTTTCGCCCCCCCCTAGTTATCTCAGAAACAATACATGATAGGATAACCAAACTTGGTACAAAGTATCTCCTGGTAATGGGCATTCTAAATATAGCTTTGAAATTTAATTAGTCACGTGACATGTTGCTAGGCAACGCGTTTTTGGTGACTTTTCATTGAAAAGTAGCTTTTCCGTAAAAGAGCTGTTTTTATAGAGAAATATCGTTCTAAAGCAGTGCAAATTGTTTTAATTTAAAAGAAAAGTGATATTCCAGCCAATCTTTTCTAATTTTTAAGAAATCGGACAAAATTTTTACAAATAATCAACATTTTTTACTTCGTGTTGGGTACACTTAAAGTCAACGCTCATTATTCTGATGAAATAGGCATGTTAATAACCATAATTGTATATTTTCTTGTTGCTTAGGGTTTGCCTTTTGCGCAAGAGGCATTTTTCGAAAATTTTTACCATCATTATAAGATTTATGACGTCATAAAGATGTATGACGTCATACATATAATAATTAATAAATAAGAAATAAAGTAAACAAATTATATATCATATGAAAGCCCTTGATTAGACAAGTTGATTGGTGTATGGATCGTTCTGATTGGCCATGCAACTGCAGATTTATAAGTAGAAATGTGAATTTATTTGTGACTGCCTTCCAAATATGGGCATCTTTTGGTCACGTGACTAATTTAATTGTACCAAACTTTATGTCATCATGTAGAGTATTAAATTTTAGTAATAGTCAGCAAGTTCTATCCTTAAGAATGTGTTCGTTTTTATGCTAGAATAGATTGTTTGGTAGGGGGGCGAAAAACGCCCCCCCCCCCAGTACAGATAGGGTTAACTGAGTGAAATTTGAACTGGAAATCAAATTGCTTACAATACATACTGGCTTTTGAATTAAAAACTTTAATGACACACCGTCCTTTTACAGTATTCGGAGTCCCATATCTTTTGTTTTTTCCTGTTGGTCTGCAACTATACTAAGAACACTCGACACTCGCTTAAAACAAAAACTAAACAAAGATTGCAAGATTACACTGATCATAGACCCCACGTCGAAGGGTTTACATTGACTGTGGATTTGCCGTTACATTATTCATAAGGGCTGTTCGGACGACCATTGCATACATTAACGCAGTTCGATAATGAACAAAATCTGTAGAGCTTTAGCTGGTCCCTAGGTTATAGAGAACCAACAATGCCACCGAAGATACCGAAAATTTTGATGTCCTTTTTTATATTTAACTATCAAAAGAAAAGCCCTGAGAATTGACAGGGAATCGGCACTTTTTTAAACAGTTAAAGATTAAGATATGTTTTCAAAAAAAATTCCTTATTTTTCGGGCTCCGACTGAGTACAGGCAAACAGGTCGCTCAGGTGCCCTGCCTTGGCCAAGGTTGTGTACACGCTTTTTTTTTATAAGGAACCTACCTCAAGGCCTAGTTCTTGAAGTTCCTTATTTTTGGACCTCTTTTGAGGCAATTGTAGTTCAAAAAGTTCCTTAATAGTTCCTTAATTTTAACTGCACATATAGTGGTCTCAACAATAAAAGAGAGACATTTGCATGTGAGCAAAGTCCCAGAATACTCAAGGAAACATTTGATACATGCTTAACGTACAATTTATGTGATTTTCGACTGCAAATGAATGGAACGGGCTTTCTAATTCTTTATTGTTTGCAGTGATAAAAATATTCAACAATGAAAAGTTCCTTAGTGATTTTCTCTTTAGTAGTATAAGTTCTTTAAATTTTCGAGCCTTCTACATGTAGGTTCCTTATAAAGTGGTTCCTTATAAAAAAAATAGCAATGCTGTAGCAATGTCCGAAGGACGCTGAGGATGATGATAATAATAATGAAGATGATGCTAATAATGACGAAGATGACGAAGAAGGCGAAGAAGAAGACAACGATGATGAGAATGATGATGATGATGATGATGATGATGATGCTGATGATGATTATGATGATGGTGAAGATGATGATGATGATGATGATGATGATGATGATTTTGAAGTTGATGGTGAGTTTGAAGAGGATGATAATGACCATAATGATCATGCTAAAGACGATCATGATGATAATTATGATGCTCGACGACGATGACAACGATGATGATGATCACGTTGAAGACGAAAATGATGATCAGCGTCTTAAACATGATCATAATCTTCTTCAACAATGATGATCATGTTGAAGACAATGATTGGTGATTGTGATGATGATGGTAATGATGATAATGATCCATTATGATGATGATGCGATTGTTGATAATGTGATCAGATGAATCTTTCCTGGAAGAATCCCAAAACTTTGAATCGAAAATAGAAAACCTCTTGTAACGTATATGTACTAATAAATTTGAGCTCATAGGTTAAACTGTGTAACATATAACTCCCTTCAGTGGACTGAAACCTGTAATCTTCGCCTCAAATGAGGAATTTAATTCTAGCATCTCCAAAAGCTATCATAAGAATTCGCATACTATGCAGATGACTAAATTCGATAATTAGTAGCACTTTGAAGAATTGATTGCCAACTTTGAACCATTTATTTTAAGATGATTCTCGAAGCCGCAAACTGTTTTGAAAAAATTTCTTCTGTCTAACTTGGCAACAATTTCTGCTGCGCCACAATCTCCTCCTCTCTTCACACGAAAATATCTTACATATAAAGAGGACTTCTAGAAACTTCTGACAATAACAACCCAAAAAAATTGTATGAAAATATTTCAAAATAAAAAATAAAATCAAATTAGATTAGATTTGAGCAACATTTTGCAATATTGTAGTCAAACCTCTTTTTGAAGCGCGGCCGAGCCGGCTTTCGGAAAATATTTGTGTCAAATTTGTACTTTCCTGCATCGTGGATCGAACTCGCAACCCTTAGCGCAAGAAAAAAGCGCACTATTCCACTGCGCTACACAGACAGTTGATTCTAATTGATTTTTTGGCAAGCAATTGAATTTTGTTAATTATGCCCACTAACGACTAAACTTAACGGCAATTTCAAAGATTAATTCCTATTATTTGTGGTTTATCTTTTGTTACGTTTTGGCACGAAAAAGCGTCTATATGCCTATGCGTCTATTACAACGAACACCATCTTAATATGTCCTCCGGACATAAAAAAGCGTGTAGCATTTTTACAGCCAGTTCTTATATTCGTAGCAATTATTTCACGGAAGAAGACGAAAAATACCAAAAAAACAATTCGATGCCCTATGCCTGAGCCAGTGTTTAATGGTGCAGTAACAGCATCAAGAATGGTATCATCAACAGCTAGCTACAGATGCATCAAAGGTTACGAAATAGTCGGTCCTCGAGAACGAAAATGTTTGCCGTCGGGAAAATGGGCTGGGACTTCGCCAAAATGTGTCAGTAAGTGAACGTCTTATTTTCGCAGTCTCTATCATTAAAGTTGTTTTATTTTGTTTTATTAATTAAAGAAAGTGTCTATTTAGAGGAATGTGAAACTTTTCTAAATTTGAATTTTCAGAACTAAGTTGTCCCGACCCTGGCGTTCCAGAAAATGGCCGTCGCGCCGGTAGCAAGTTTGAATATGGTAATCGAGTGAGATATTCTTGTTTATCTGGTTATGCACTGAGTGGTTCAGCAGTAAGGAAATGCAAAAAAAACCAAAGATGGTCTGGTCTGCCAGCTGTTTGTAGGGGTGAGGAACCTTCTGAAGTTCTATAATCTGCAATCAATGCTAATTGTTTTAAGAGGCTTACAGTAGTTAGCTAGGGGGTTAAAGAGGATGTAAGAGCCACCAAAATTGCAAAAATTGGCGACATTCTAAGAAATTTTGTAGAGAAACGTTGAACCAAGTTTGTCAAAATAAAATTGGAGGTCATAAAATCGGACAAATTTTAATTCACAATACAATACCCAGTTTCCCCGCTACATACGTCCCTGCCTGGTAGTTCCATAAACCAGGCAGAGAAAGAAACGGGAACAGTAGGGTGGTGTACCTCACCGTACCGGGACCGTACCCGGGAGAAGCGGTTTTTTATATTGAAATTGCTTTATTTAAGAAAGTGTGTACTTTGGCATATGCAGCTTCTCTTTGTATTTACAGTGACAAGTTGTCCCGACCCTGGAGTTCCAGAAAATGGCCGTCGCGCCGGTAACAAGTTTGAATATGGTAATCGAGTGAGGTATTCTTGTTTATCTGGTTATTCACTGAGTGGTTCCCCAGTAAGGGAATGCAAGGAAAATCAAAGATGGTCTGGTCTGCCAGCTGTTTGTAGGGGTGAGCATTCTTCTAAAGTTCTATAATCTAATAATCAATGTAGTAATATTCTACAATCAATGCTAATGAAGAGGCGTGGCTACTCGAGTAACTATCTGTTGGGAGGGGGGTAAGGGGGAAGTAAAAAGCCCCGAAAATTGCCGATATGTCTGGCAAGATACAATATCGCATGTAGCATCATTTTTTGGTTTTTCTGCATGTTTTTCACATAGTTTTCGGTCTTTTTTGGTGTGAAATCTTGAAGTCACTTAAAATTTCTATTGTTTGAACAGCCAATCAAATTGCGAATAGACAAGACCGATACCAGGGTCGAATATGGACAGCGGAGTCTCACGTAGACTCGTAGAGGCCTATTCACCCTGGGGACGAGGTTGAAACATCCCAAGTGACGGGCTTCGTTCGCGTCTGCGATAATCGTAGTGGGAATGGTAACCTACCATCGTAGATCCACACAGTGCTATAGTTTTATCGAATTTGAATAGTGCATTATTTTGAGAATCATCGACGATTTTGCAAAGCAAAAAACTCCCTACAAAAAAATACTTTATTTGATAATTATAACACATTAAGATTATTTTTTTCAAAGATTACAGCAAATGTGGACAAGGTGGAGTAATGTCTAGAGGTCGTATCATGGGTGGAACAATTTCTCGGTCTATAAATGGTACTCCATGGCCTTGGCAAGTTGCTATTTACAGATTCAACATAAAACATTGTGAGTATGTTCTTAAAATCGTATGATGGTGAATTTTGGCTCTTTGATACGTCAGTTGTGTAGTTTTGGGTTGGGGACCTTGCACCTGGGGGTGAACCTTGTAACAGCATCTGTGGTTATCAAGATTCTCTAAGGGGGCTGTATCTCCAATGTTCTGAGCAATGCCTTCTTATTTTCTGTGCTCATCAAAAAAATTAATGTTCTTTTGAAATCGAGATAGGCATAATTTTTATACGGCATAATTTTTATAGGCATAATTATTTTTGTACTGCATGCAAGGTTTGATATCCTGACAGCCTATGAATAGGTACCTACGTTGTTTAAGATACAATGATTTTGGAAAACCGATATGAAAAGCATTTAATGCAAGCCAATTTATACGTGGAATTTTCTTGGGGAACATGCCATCCAGACGCCCCTAAGTATAGCTGCACATCCAATGAACATGCGTCTTTCTCCCCTCGAATAAGCCCCCACCAGAAAATTCGTTTTTGCAAATAAGCCCCAGGGGGCTTTTTCGAGGATTTACGGTAAAGAAGTGTACCAGTTGAGATTTTGGTATAAGTTTAGGTAAACATTTCAAAGAATTTGTTAAAAATATGGGTTAGCATTTTGTTTCTTGGGCGGCATGTCCCTATCCGCAGCTAAGCAGTTAAGTCAAGTTCCCCTGAATAACCCTCCGAACTCTACCTTCCGAAGGCAACAGTTTATTTCAAAACAAGCAATTTTATTGCAGACAACTTCGTTTGCAGTGGATCACTGATAAGCAATAACCTTATATTGACGGCTGCTCAATGTACTTACGAATTTCGTCGTCATCCATATAGGTAAGAGTTTATTTGTTACCTTCATTTCTACTGTTTTTGCTTGAATTAACCCCCTTGGCAAAGACAAGGTCATTTTAACACGAAAGTAGCTCAGAGACAGAGGCAGTTAACTGAAATGGGAGGGGGCAAGGAAAGACAATTGAGACTTGTTAAATTGGCCTAAAATGAGTACTGGAACAATTTAACACTTAAATAAATATAATTAAGATAATAAATGTGACGATTTTCATATTTTTCTGACCGTTACCCTTTACGCCATTATCACGTGACATCTGGGGTGTAATTTTTTCGGACACCCTTGAAATTTTGCAGATAATACCATTAGGAAGTCGAAATAGGTGAAAAATCCACGGTTACCCTCTCCGCCAGTTTGTTGGGGAAAATTCCCTGTCTATTGGTGTCGATACTTTTTACTTATTCCACTATGACTTTCTTTGTATTAGATTTCACTCGTACACTCGCTTTAGGACTATGGATTTTCACAGCATACAGTACTTTTACTATAGGGCCCGTTCGCACTGCGTAACAGAAGTTTTCTGACAAAATTTGTCAAACAAATTCTGACCCTTTGTTTATTGTGACCCCCACGAATTACATCCTGATTACTGTTCCAACCCCCCGCCTTTTCCAAACTCCCTCCCCATAATAAGGGTAATTCAGAATCATACGTCTATTTCAGGTATAGAGTCGTTGTCGGCGAGCTGAAGATTATTCACGAACCAAACGACCTGTGGCTCGAGAACAAAGCACACGGAGTGAAAAGGGTGCATGTTCACGAAGAATTTAGTCCAAGTGACTTTTCTGGTTCGAACGATATCGCCATTTTGGAACTCAGGAGCCCGGTAAAGTGGTCGGCAAACGTTCAATCGGTGTGTCTACCTGAACAACATCATAACATCGAAGAAAAATTCTACGGATACGTTACTGGTTGGGGAAACACAGCAAACATCGCAAAAGGAGAAAGACTGAAAAAGTCGGAGGACCTACGTTATGTGTTTTTGCCAGTGCAGTCTAACAAGACGTGCAAGTTGGACGATGCAAGAAAAAACAAAATGTTCTGTGCAGGGGATGGGAAAGGAGAGAAGGACGCTTGTCGAGGAGACAGTGGTGCGCCTTTTGTTGTGAAACTTCCTGATGACGAGAAAGAGACAAAATTCAGTTTCAAGATCATGGGAATTGTTAGTCATGGACCCGAATGTGGGACGAAAAACGAGTATGGTTTCTACACCAGAGTGACCAATTATTTGGGATGGATCAAGAAGTTCATTAATGAAATAAAGAAAGACACTTAGAGCGTTAGCAGTGGTGTGGTCCCACAAAAAAATTGGGGAGTTAAATTTAGGAGGGAAGAGAGGGGTAAGACGGGGCGATTGCTCTTGTTTCTCCAATGAAAATTGCTAAATTGTATTGACTTTCCAGTGTTTTGCGGCAATGTTTAGGGTTCCACCCCTCTGTGCCCAGCCTTGTTTTAAACACCCCTATGGATAAATTTCAATAATTGCTAATTTGATGGGGTGAAAAGGTACACCTTGCATCAGCAATTTGCATTAAAAGTATTTGAATTAAAGCCCTGAGAGTCTAATCGAAAACGCAGTCATAAAGTACGTTTTATTACTTAAGTCATACAGTTTTTCAAATTCTCTCATTGATTTCGCATTCACTACTTCATGAGGTAGACTAAGCATGGGGCTAAGCCCCCTCGAACCTTCCAATTGCCACGCCACTGAGCGCTGTTGTTGACATATTTTCATTCGAATTTGAACTAGAGTTAGATTACGCCACTTTGGTTTTGTAAGGTGAAAATACAGTGTAAGAACTAGGAAAATATGTATCAAGAAAAGTAGCAAAACATAGTCACAGTTTCTTCGTTATTGCACTCAAAGCTCTGCATCACTATATTTTCAGGCTGTTCTAACTTTATAGTTTGCATTGTATCTGTTTTTATATTATAGAACTTGACATATTAAAATGTCAAACATACGTCAGACCGTTAAGAGACCTTAAGGAGTAAACCACCAAGTTTCATATCTGCACGAAAGCTAGAGTTTTGCATATCGAAATAATTGTACTCAATGCAGCCGCAAGCCACCCTTATGGAACTTGTAAAGATTCATTTACTGTAGACCCCTTTTAAACGGGAAAAACTAGATTGGTCCTGGCCCGATCCAGAGATAATTTTGGCTTGAAAAAGCCTTCCATAATCCATTGACACGAGATCTCCTGGATCCGTACGATTTTGGCTCTATTCAGAGCTAGTTCTGGATTACAGATCGTCTCTGGCTCTGTTCATATCCCGCGTAAACGCTCTGGATGTGATCCAAACTGGTACGAAGATGCAACATGACTAAAAGTGAATGAATAAAGCCTCTAAAAGAATACAAACACATCATTTTTCGAAGAGAAATCGAACTTTCTGCATTTGCCCCCCCCCCCCACAAGATACTGCTGCCATAAAAAATTGCTTTTGTCTTCTCTTTCCTGTCTTCGGTGGCGCGATGAAGAGGTCAAGGAGAACGGAAAGCGCAAAGGAGAAAGTGCGGAGGAAAATGAAAAAGGAAAATGCGGAGGAGAGATTCAGTGTAGACGATTGAAATGAACCATTCCGCAAACAGCAATCATAAGCACTAGAGCATTATGGGAACTTTTCCCCACAGAACAAAGCGAATGTTGTTCAACAAGAAGCAGAGATCTGAAGATTGCAATGATTGATAGCTGTCGTGGGTACCAGATGAGTGACATACGATCACGTGATTAAATGAATGCGAGCTTAAGATGGGGATCTTGTCTGTGTTGTGTTCCTGTTCACAAGCGGAAGCAAATGAAGAAATTTAACTTCCTATTTCAACTTTGAGACAAGTTTGATTTCTTGTTCCGGGAATTTAGCAACATTTTTCAACAATTTGCCAACAGAGAAAGATATTTTACAAGGTAAAACGAATTTATTCTATCGATTGGTATTTTTTTGTTTATACGTACGTATCCCTGGTTTATAAAACAAGCTTCTTAACTGCGTTTGCCACAAACTCTACCGTTGTTGCTCTTTTGATGTGCAAAGTACTAATTAGGTAGGCCAAATTAGGCTAGGCTGCAAGATAGCCAAAAGTATTCGACACCCATTTCGATTTACGGAGTTTTTCTCAGTCTCAAAAATAAAATGTCCTAAAATGAATAACTAATGAATATTATGCTCTTATGCTACACTCTTTTTTATAGGAAACTAAGATTTTTTCCAGTACTCAAAGTTTTTGAACTTTTGGAGAATTTTGGTACTGAAAGTTTCTTAGACGTTTCTTAGTTAGAAATCAAAGTTTTTTTTAATGGCAAAACAGGTAATTGACACAAACATTGGACAAATAGAAGAAGCAATACAATTCACGTTTGCATGATCTGTTTTTTTGTAAAATTGACACTTAGCATGTAACAAAAGTGTGTTTCTCGATGCTATATTTCTAACTCTAAAGATTGTCAAGGAGACCTGCGAGTTTCTTATCATTTTGGGTCGCGTACCGAAAGTTTATTAACCAATGTTGATCTCAGTACTGAACTTCTTATAAACGAGTTTCTTAAAAAGAAAGAGTGTATTGCTTAATTTTCAGTTGATATCAAAGAGGTTTAGTTTTGGGGCAGGGGAATGGGGAACAAAATGTAGAGCTATGCGTATAGGTAGCATGGGTATACATAGTTTATAAAGGGAAGCTTAACAAAAAAATAACAAAAAAAAAACGAAAATATTCAGCAATTTTTAAGCAAATACATCAACACATACGTAGATTTCAATTTTTAGAAAATCTCTTTTTTTTAGATTATCATGACCAGACTACTTCTTGGAATTTTGGTCATAACAACACTGACCCTCATTTGCTTGTCAAGTGGTAGGTCCCCAAAAAATCTCTACTGAAAATTTTTAAGCTTAAAAATCATTTAATTTTGGGATTCAATTTCTCATCAGGCCTTTTTATTTCGTCCAGGAAAACAAGTTTGCAAGAGACCGGTACTCTCGAAGAGCCTTTACATATCGAAAATACGCCACAAGAAACGGAATCGCGGGAACGCCTTGGTTGCTGGCTCAAAAATATTCTTCAAATGCAAAAAAGGGTTTCTGTTATTTGGAAAAGACAAAATAAAATGCAAGAGAAACGGCGTATGGACACACAACCCGCCATCTTGTGCAGGTAAAACAGCAAAATTTTTACGAGCCCCTGACGTAACGAGGTTCTCCGTAGCATAGTGAATTTCCCTTCGTTGATTTCATTCCCCAATGAAATGCCCAGCAACCTATTCCCTTCAAAGTATCAGCAGTGAGATTCGACTTGAATCGCCGTTTCCGCTCAGTTCACAAGATTCAAACCTATCAAGTTGAAACACATCCCAGATAGATCCTAAGGCTTAGTGGACCTGATTTGCGGTCATTAGAGTCGGCTTGTGGCCCTAGATCTATTGGAGTTGCGTAAACGCCTACCGTTAACGCCTGGGAGTCTTTTTTTTCCGACACTCAAAGACGGATTCCACCCATTTTTGCCAAATTTTACCGACTTTCGTTGAAGTCTATTTTTTTCGACCGTTTTTTTTTACCAATTTACCGGCCTTCTTAATTCTAGGGGCATTTGCCCCCCTCCCCCCACACTCACTAGAAACCGTCAGCTAACGGCAGGAAAGAGACACTATGATAGTGCAAGTTTCTACTCCAGCTATACAGTCATTTGGATCACTAAATGTTTAGACGTTCAAAGACTGATATCAAGTTACTAGACGCAATGGTCATTAACTAGAACAATATGGTATAAGCGTATGTATAATTCTGCGCATCTTTTCAGATGCGAAAATCCAATGCCCAGTGCCTGCACCTATTGCCAATGGCACAGTTACAGCATCAAGAAGGGTATTGTCTAATGCCAACTATAAATGCAACGAAGACTACGAAATAATTGGGCTTAAAAGACGAAAGTGTTTGCCTTCTGGAAAATGGGCTGGTGAGCCACCAAAGTGTCAAAGTAAGTATCAATTATCAATTATTCTTGTTTATCCTATGATATCTTATTCACGGCCCGTGATTTGGAACCACAACGCCAGACCAACTTTCCGTTTATTTTCTAGAAATACGATGCATAAGACCCAGGATGCTATCGCTGTTTAAAAATGGCAAATACGTGATAGAAAACAGCAACTTTGAAGTATGGAGCTCGATAACCTTTGATTGTAATGATGGATATTATATACCAAGAGAAGACTCAATGACATGTACAAAAGATGCAACGTGGCAACCACGAAGGGTCCCAAAGTGCTATCGTAAGTTGATATCGTAAGTGCGCCAGCGAAGTTCGCGTTTTTCCGTAGCCAGAGGTCCAAACTGGGGGCACAAATGACGTGGTCAGAGATAAATTAGGGCGAGGTATAAGAATAACCATAAGATATCCTAGAAACCGTATTAGACATGATAGTCATCACTTATCATGAAAAGCCTTTGATATTTAGTTGGGCAACGTTTCGGGAGAGATCCGTCTCCCGTCATCGGGCAATGAGAAATGTGGTTTTCTTCCTATTTATTGCAAAGGTCGGATCGAAAGGTGTGAAATTAACCGGACCTGCGAGGAAGCTTAGGAATTTTTGGCGCTCAATTTCTAAGATTTGTGGCGCCAAAATTGCGTTCAGCGCAACTTTTGATATTATTCAACAAGATTTCTGGGATTGAGTAAGATACTTGATTGATACAAGTAGTTGATAGAACTGAGTGAATGTTCTCTTTAACAAGTCTGTTTTTCCAGTTCTTATCCTCATCAATCAATGAAATGTTAATCCAATCCATCTGGTGTTTTTCCGTCCAACAATGATTGGCAAGATCGCTTTTGTCAATTCGACCATGGGTCGCATTTGATTTAAGTTCTTTGAGCCTAGTTCCTGTCTCTCTTTTCGATTGTCCTATATATGATTTAGGACAATCTCTACATGGTATTTTTTTCTGTACCAAGTAGAGACTGTCCTAAATCATATGTAATCCTTCTTTCCTTCCCGACAGCGATCAGTTGCGGTGATCCAGGCAGACCAAAGAATGGACGAAGATTCGGATCACAATTCACAGTTGGCAAAAAAGTCGAATATTATTGTAATTATGGGTACACTTTGATTGGATCCAAAGAGCGCACTTGTCAGTCAGATTTCACTTGGAGTGGAGAACAAGCTATATGTGACAGCAAAAGTATGTTTGGTTCATTCATTAATTCATTATTTAAACTTATCTATTTATCTGTATATCTACTTTATATGGCTCCTCACCGCAAATGGGCAGTTCTACAATTCCTATCGATTCTTACTCATAGCGAAAACTCAACCGAAAAGAAATGATTTCGTCCTCGAATCGCTCGCGGCAAACAGGGGTCAAACAGTCCTGTCATTGAATTTTGACACTTGATATTGCGTTTTGCCGTCGCTTGCGATTGCTCGAGCTGCGGTCGCAGCAATATCCATGCTATCTTTGTTTATTTCAGAGTACGACTGTCCTGATCCTGGTATTCCATCGCACGGCAGACGAATTGGTGACAGATTCAATTTAGGAGATCAAGTCAAGTATTTGTGCCTCTCTGGTTATACACTGCGAGGTTCAGAGGTGCGAAAATGCAAGAGGAATGGTACATGGACAGGCTTTCCTGCTGAATGCGAGGGTGAGACATCCTTATTGATATTATCGTTAAGGAAAGAGTGTCCGAGGGAATGTTTCTTAAATATAGATAACTATGTCGTTATCTCTGGTCATATAATGATGATGATGACTGTGATGTTGATGGTAATGATGATGATGACGATGATGATGATGATGATTATGATAACGATGCTGATGATGATGATGATGCAGATAATGATGATGATGATGATGATAATGACGATGACGACAATGATGATGATGATGATGATGCCCCATGGCGCGACCATGATGATAATGATGATGGCGATGATGATGATGATGATGATGATGATGATAATGATGAAAGTGATGATAATGATGTTGATTATGATGACAATCGTTAAATTCACTTATCATTTTCTCATTCATTATTTGCAGATGAAACAAAAGTCATCATTCCTCCCCTCAACCAAACCGTCGAGCTGTTTCAAAATAATGTCGTTGATAAATTAGCTCCAGTGACATGTTCAAGCAACAAAGATGGAAAATGCAACTATCCAAAATACAGAGGAAGAGCTATCAATTTGAATCATCCAAATGGATTGGATTTAATTTTCTTATTTGATTCATCAACAAGTATTG
>JACTAT010000258.1:15480-40594 GCA_014526335.1 Chrysaora quinquecirrha
AAATAAAGCATGTTTCAAGGTTGGACAGTTTAGCAGGCCCCTGCTGCTCAATGTTCTGAATGCAATGTTTTTTGAGTCCACGAACGAAATGAGCCCCAAAGCTAGTTACATTTAAACCCCAGTGAGTGATCCAAGTCCCCTTAATTAAAACCTTTTTGGATATCAAGATAAAATCGTTCTTCTTTATTGGGTAGAATATATATAAATTCAGGCTGTAGGTTCTTGATAAATGAAGGTTCTTATGTGTGGGTTTTTACTGTATACTTTTTATTTCCTTATTCTACTTAATAAAGCTTGTTTTTATTCAGTGATCAACTGACTAATTTTTTTACTTTTCTCAAGATTACGAAATGGTGTAAAGTATCTCAGAGTCCTTTCATTACCAGAAGTAGGTATACGTTTAGCAATATTTGTACAATAGGCACAATTTCTACCAGATACAGGGTGCTCTAAAAAGGAACCTGGTAAAGAAACCTCCGTACCAAAGTAGAAATTTAATTTTTGAGAATAGAATTTGGTGCACATGTTTTTGAAGGAATAAGAATTATGCTGACATCACTTTATAATGCTTTACTTCATGAATAACACCGTATTTTATTAGTCAACACAAAGAATAGTCAATATGCACTTCGATAAAGTGCAGCTCAGCATATATTTCTATACTTGTTTTTATCCAACGTTCAATATATATTGTCTGTCTAATTCTATCAATTTTTCGAACCATTGGCCTGAACTGTTCAATCGTTGTATCAATACACCCCTGCTGTAACTTAAGGCCTGGCAAACCGTGCCAACATTGTTGGCCAACATGTTGGCTGAAAATAGGCCAACATGTTGGTACGGTTTGCCATACCATCACAACATCTGAGATGTTTTGGGTTGCTGACGTCATCTACAAATGATCTTTTGCAAACATGGCCGAAAAAGAAGCAGCTGTTTGTTGATTGCTCGCTCTTTTGGTTGACGACGAAGAAGAAGAAAAACTCGTGGTCCAACGCAAACCGCCAGCTTAAATCTATTTCTCATTCCAAGCTCTCCGAAATAACGTCCGAAATTGCCAATGTTGTGCCAACATGTTGGCGAGACATAGCAAACCGTACCAACACATCAATTTTGCTCAAATCGATGACAATTGTGGCCAACATTTTTAAACATGTTAAAAAATGTTGGCCAACATTTTTTCGCCAACAACATGTTGTTTATTAGGCCAACATCTAGAGCAAGCCGTGACAACATGTTGGCCAACAATTGTTGGCGGCGATGTTGGCCAACATGTTGGCACGGTTTGCGGCCAGCTTTATCCCTGCACCGTACATTCTTCAATTGCATGACTTGTGCATTGAATATATGCACATGCTTTGCTTGTCCGTTGCAGCTTAGCAATGATTTATTGCATTTTTTTGAGAAACGCAGTCTAGGTTGGAATCCTATCAACTGTGGTATGCCACTTGTGGATAAATCGATCTAAATGCTATGTGATGTATTTGTTTTTATAGTTAATGATATAAGTATTTTTTGTCTTGCAGACGCTGTGTATACATTTAAAAAGATTTCGTCATGAAATGGCGTATTCTTCGAAAATCGGTAGTTATGTTATGTTTCCTGTTAATGGATTGGATCTAAAAAACTTCACAGGGCAAGGTACATGAAATTTATCAAGAGCCTGTATTCTACATTTCGTATAAAATTCTATGACTATATATCCTCTTACAAGTGATTTCCTATGTTTCCATTCATTCCTCTCCCCCGCCCTTTCTGTCTGTCCCTTTATTTAGTCAACGTTTTGGGTTTCCTTGTTGTTTACCCCTGTCTCTTTTCAATTTGGCCCCATCTTTCTCCGTCTTAGGTCTACCCACTTCCCTGATGTCTCTTTTTGCCTTCAATTCTGATTCTTTTTTTCCCTTTCCGCGTGCACTTACTTGACCTTCGCTTTGTGTCTGTTGCTTCCATCCTTCCATTTTCTTTACATTACGTTGGAATTTTAGTGATTTATTTAGTGAATTAGCACTTCTTTGGCAGTGTATTTGCTGGCCGTTGATGGGAGGAATCAAGAGACATCTTTTGCCAGTTGGTGCAAGGCTTAGTTGTCGTCAGAATGTTCGTTTATTCATAAATTTTAAAATAAACGCTGCTTTGTAAGATTTTTAAAAAGGTCCTTCGGCGCTTAATCGAGGAAGTACGGTATCCAGAATATCCTAAAACGGTCTCAACAGAGTATTTTCCCCCCACCTCTCTTATTCTCCTTCCTTTTTTCGAATATTGTCTTCTATTGTTCATGTAATGTTGTTCGATCGATGTTCTTAACATATCTGATTCGTTTGATCTAATATTCTAGACTGTACATCAAAATGCACCAGTTATGATCTTTGTGCTGTAATCACTCATTTTGGCACCGTTGGAGGTAATAATTATAATCATACTCTCGTATCTGGTTTTTTGCACATTCAGTAAACAGAGGAGTGCGTTTGTGCTTTACTAATTAACTGCCGTGGAACTCCAGAGGAACTATCTTTCGTCGGTTGATGCCTGATTTAGGGACCATATACACTGTGACTTAAAATCTTTCTTACACGGCAGGGTGCAGAGCAAAGAAGTGTGAATTCCAGAGTTTCCGACCTAACTTTTCTGCACAGAAAAATTAACGCTTGTCAATTATTCGGACCATTGGTGACTGTTTTGATAATTGGATTTTTCTTAAAGTCTACAGAGTTTGTGAACATTTTAATCTGCGATGACAAGAATCATTAAGAAAACAAAAGACTTAGAAAATAAGGGATGCTCGAGAGCATCCCTAACTTAATTGGTCGGCACTTTGTTCCTTACTTGTGAAAAAAGTAAGGAAAATTTCCTAACATCGACCATGTACACTGCGCATCAAGGTGGTAATTCGCATAATCTGTAGAAGAATGTAAGAAAGTTGCTAGTGTTTAACGTGAAAAGAACACGGAGCCAGAGAAAGATCAGAGAAAAAGAAGAGTGTTTCGTATTAACAATCTACTGAACTATCTACTGAACTAAATATTTACAAAGAAACATAGGTATTTAAAGTTGATATATGGAAGTTGGCTGAAAATCTGGGCAGTAAAAATAAGGAAAATAGCTGTGGTGAGATCGTGAAGGAAATGCAACGAGAATTGAGAAGCTAGACGAATGAGGCAATGATTGATGTAACACGGGAATGGCCTAGTGCGATGATGTAATGCAGGCATGTGTGTGTGTTACGAATGACGTGGGTGATGTCGAGATAATGAGATGCATTGTTGATAGATGTAAAACAACAGGATGAATTGAAATAACCTAAGTGAGACGGAAAGGCCTAAATTAAAGAAATGTCTAATTTCACATCCCCCACATGAAATCAGCAAAGTTTATCACTGAAAGTCAATTCGAGTTGTCCTTCCCATTTAAGGTTATATTTTGTGTTATGTGTATCTATCTTTGACAGTTTTTATTTTGCTTTCTTTTTGAGGTGGACATTACGTAGCTTACGCTAAAAATTGCGTCAGTAACAAATGGTATGAGTTCAATGACTATACCCATACCTACACCTATACCTATACCTATACCTATACCTATACCTGGACCTATACCTATACCTATACCTATACCTATACCCATACCTACACCTATACCTATACCTATACCCATACCTATACCTATACCCATACCTACACCTTTACCTATACCTTTACCTGGACCTATACCTGTATCTATACCTGTTACCTATTGAATTTCTATACCCATACCTATATCTATACCCACACCGACACCTATACCTATATCAATACCTAAACCTATTGAATGACTATACCCATACCGACACCTATACCTATACCTTTACCTAGAACCTAAACCTACAGCTATTCCTTTACCTATATTTTTGCCTCCCTACATCTATACCTTTACCTATACCTATACCTATACCTTTGGGCTTATACCTGTACCTATACCTATACCTATACCTATTTCTATATCTAGCTATGTCTATGTCTATGTCTCTGTCGATACCTATACCTATAACTCAACCTATTGAATGTCTATACTATACCCATACCCATACCTATACCTATATCAATACCTAAACCTATTGAATGACTTTACCCATGCCTACACCTGTACCTATACCTACACCTTCACCTATACCTATACCTATACCTGTACCTATACCTGTACCTATACCTGTACCTATACCTGTACCTATACCTATACCTTTACCTATACCTATACCTATACCTAATCTGTTTGTAGTGTCAGAATACGAAGTAGAAAACGCTGAAGCCTACTGCCTCTTCTACACGTAAATATCTTTATAGTAGAAATAGAGTTGTCTATACCTTTTAGTTTGCATATATTTTGTGGTAATTTTGTACCTCTCCTATCGTTCCTTTACAACACTGTAATCAAGTTTATTTTCTTGCAGTAAACAATCCTCGATTGACCAGAAATTTCGTGCCTCTGCCAGAGATAGGATAAACCATATGAACTCATCGGTACTGCGGTGTTTTTTTATTAATGTATAATGCTCTTCTCTTTCTTCTCTTTCGTTTTCAATTTCTTTTCTTGCCCTTTATTCTGCTTCGAAACTGCGATAAAAAGCGGGAACATCTTGGAAAAACTTTAAAGCTTTTTTCTTCTGACACTCCTCAGAATATAAACGTCAGAAACAGACTGAAACAAACGTCAGACACAGAACAGACACTCCTCAAAAGTATAAACTTCAAAAAAAGACAGATGCAGACTAAAATGGATTAATTAGAAAAATGAAGCTAAATAAGTATTGTGTTTTTGCTATACAGTCAGCTTCACTTTTCCGTTTGATTCATTTCAATCTTCATCTAGGTATATATTCTTCCTTACTCGATTGTTTTGGTTTGTTTCTAAAGTTGATACTTTGGAGGAGCTTCTGGCGAAAAAAGCTTTTAAATATTTTCAAAGATTGTCCCATTTTTTCACACTTTTATAAAATCTTCTTCGTTATGAATTTTATTGCAAGGATCTGTTTGAAACAACCGTCATTTGTTTCTTCTCTTTTTTAGAACTGTCCTGATGGTGTTTTTGTTTCAAGAGAATGGCTTACGAGATTTGAAACATGTTGCGAGCCAGGTTTGTTCCATGTTTTTTGTTGATTTCTGTGGACCGGAGTAGTACGACAACTCTCATTTTTAAGGGATGAGCGTTTCAGCTTAGGCCTTCGGTGAAAATTTATGACCCCGAGAATAAGTCGAAGAGTCCAATTTAAAGGGATCGTCGTTTAACTTGGGTTTCCCAACGAATTATATTGGTCATCAAACTGTATTCCGTTAGGCCCTGGCCAAATGATCAACTATTGTTTGTCAAACATTTGAGATTTCTTTGTGAAACACAATGTTTGACCATTTGGCTACATGTGAAAATATCGCTCGTAAAACGTCTTTTGATGTTTTTGAAGTTTTTAAAAGAAATTACTGCAGGAATTCTGCTTGACAAGCTATGTTTTGCGACCTGTGGCCAAACGGTCAGGCATTGCTTGTGAAGCAAAATCTCAAATGTTTGACCAACAATGTTTGATGGTTTGGCCAGGGCCAAAGTTGATTGGTGTTCGAAAATACAATATCAATTTAGCTTCACTTTTCTGATTGGGGCATTTCGATCCGCATCTGGGTTTATATTCAGCCCTAAACTCCCCCTTACTCTGACCAAAAAATCAAACATTGTTGGTCAAAAATTTGATATTTGCTTTATAAGCAATGTTTGACCGTTTGGTCACATCACCAAGCATTGCTTGACAAGCAGAATTCACTCAACAATGGTTTTGAAGAACATAACAACATTTTATGCATGTGTCAAGCCAAAAATATTGGACGAGCAATGTTTCGCGTTGTGGCTAAACAGTTAGGCTTTACGGTCAAGCATTTTGCTTGGAAAGAAAAATTGGAAATGTTTGACCAACAATGTTTGGTCGTTTGACCAGGGCCTTAGTCAGCTGTTTCATTCTGTTTCTGACGTTTGTGGTCTGAAGACCACAACAAAAAAGTTTTTCAAGTATGTCCGAATATTTTTTCGTTTTTATCTATCCTACATATTAATAATTCCTCATTTTCATTTCTTTCAGGGCAGATTTCAAACTATGACTTTTTGTGTCCTCATGGAGGTAAGGATACAACTACTTGTTCATATAGTACTAATGCTACTAATAATAATACTACTGAAGAAGGCAGGCGCGAAGGAGATTCTTAGGCTGAATGCCTTGACGAGCAACTCGTGTTTGCTGTAGACGAGATAGCGTTAATTTCAACCTGAGAAATGAGTATTATTGTGTTTTTTATTATTGTGTTTTCAAATGTGTCTTCGTTACCTTTTAGATGTGCCTCCCAACATTATGCCACAAATCAAGAAATTCGTTACATTCATCCCAAGAGATTTATGGGAAGCTTTCCAGTCCAGGTTCACATTATATCTCTTGATTTAAATTCATCTCTTCTCCAATAGAGACTGGTGGTATGGGAACGTGCTGGATCCATTTTTTTTTATAAAATTGGGAATGAGAAACCACCTTTTATCGAAGTCAAAAAGTGGGACAAAAGTTCCAAAATTTTGGCACTTTTTCAAATGGCAGTATCTCGGAAACTACATGGTGGATATTGATGGAGTAAATGATGATGGGTGTGTCTAGGGGCAACTTAGATTTTGGGGTGTTGGGAAATCATATACTGCGTTACCAGGGTAACCAAAATGGGCAAAAACTGTAATTTTGACATACACTCTCTTCACTGTTGTTTTTCTAAAAATTTTGTCCTTTTGTAGGGCGGGAACCCCAGATTTTCATTCCAAAATGAACTTTTATTAAAGAAATCTAGGACCTAATACAATGTAAAGGGTACTTTATTTCGTACCTAGACCGTTCAGAGTGCACAGAAAACTACAACGAAGATTGTTTTAAAATTATTGGCAGAGCAAGATCATTGTTCCATTGAAGCATTTTGGAATCTGTCCACATCAATACCAAAAGGCCGGTTCTGTGTACACAGAAAAAGTTCGTTTTCTCACTTGAACTCTTCAGTTAATTCTATTGGTCTTCCCGCTGTAGCCGGCCAGCTGATTGGTGTACAAAACACAATACCAAGCCAGCTTCACTTTTCTGATTGGTGCATTTCGATCTGCATCTTGCTCTCAATTCGGCTTTAGATACTTAAGGTACTAATCTATAAAGGTACTAATTAGTACCGTTCTGCAAATGTACCAATCCTAGTACCATACAAAAGGTACTATTTTCATACAATTTTGGTAGCCTGTTAGCCTGTTATCTATGTAAAACAGGCGACTTAAAGACTAGTATGAAATTTATGAAAGTGTGAAACTATGCATTGGAAAATTCCACAGAAATTTTATTATGCTTTCACTATTTGTTTTTAGGTATGGAGGAGGCCCAGAAGTTAGTTCATTGAACGAGTGCGTAATTTGCAAGGTATTTTTTTACTTTTTAAATCCAAAATTATCATATTTCATTACAGTATGCCTCCCTGTTTACGGTTGCATTTTCATGTGCTTGTTCACAAGATTGTTAGCAAAACATGGCTTTTTTTGATCTTATAACCCAACATAGAGAACCATCACAAGGCTAAGGGTCGAAAATGAACGCTCTTACATGTGGGTTTTTTTGCTGTACTTAAATGCATTAAACCAATATTATGACAGGTTTAAACCAATGAATTTAATCAATACAACTAGGTACACTCTTTTTTTCATAAGAAATTGAGATTTTTTTCAATATCCAAAGTTTCTTAATTTTTGGAGAATTTCGGTACTGAAAGTTGCTTAGCAGTTTCTTGGGGATCAAAATTTTTTTAATACCAAAACAGGTAATTGATGCTTACATTTGACAAATAGAAGAAGCAACGAAGCAACGTTTACATGAGCTGTTTTTTGTAGAAATAGACACTTAATATGTAGCAAAAGTTTGTTTTGCGAGCCGATATTTCTGATTTTAAAGATGGTTGAGACGTGCGAGTTTCTTATCATTTTGGGTCGAGTACTGAAAGTTTCTTAACCAATATTGATTTTAGTACTGAGTTTCTTATAAACGAGTTTCTTACAAAAGAGTGTATAGCATGACTTTTCAAATATATCATAAGTATTTTTATTTCTACTTATAGGAACTTGCAAAGAGACGCGAATCTGAATCAAGAACGTTTGCAAAGGTGAATTTGTATTCGAATTTCCCTCGCTTTCAATTCTATTTCCAGACTTAATAAATAAATGTTTTTTAAACGTTAGGAACTGGCCAAACGATCAAACATTGTTTGTCAAACATTTGAATTTTGCCGTTTGAGTGAGTCGCAAAAGAATGCTCGTGAAACATGTTTTGTTTCAAAGCAAGCAAAAAATTGTTTTGAACATTTTCAAAAAACATGGCACAACGAATTTGCTTATTTCTGCTTGTCAAGCAATGTCTTGTGACGTGAGCAAACGTTCAAACATTGCTTGCTTGATATGCAAATTTAATATGTTTAACAAACAACTTATAATTGTTTGGCCAATGACTTAAGGCGTATTTTTTGGTCACATTCTGTTTTCGGCAGAATTCGAAACGTATTTTCTGGTATAGTCTTCTAAAAACGGCAGGTTTCGCAGGCCTCCAAAACCTTCTGCTGCCGAAGCTGGAAGGTTTTGCAAACTTCGCAAGGAATCTCGTTTTGAAGTTGTATATGTTTGAAACGGGCTGCCCTTAAGAAATTATCGGCATCCCTTAAGAACGGCGCATGCTCAAATAAATTTCACAAGTATGGCAGCCAAGGAAGCGGAAGCCGTGTTCGATCTGCCTACGATTTTCGGCAGCCGTGTTTTTTTGGTAAAAGAAACTTTTCTCTGCAAAGTCTACAGTTTTCAGAAACCGGAGAGTCTGCCAAAAACATAGTGACGAAAAAAATACGCCCTTAGTTATCGATTAGGGGCTGTTGTATTCTGGTCTGCTTTTTCGTCACTGACTCATAGTGGCTAGTTGTTTTGTTCTCTTTAGTTGAATGAAGTGTTCCAGAAAGAATTAGATCCAGAAATAGCTTATTGTTTAAGCATTTCTTGGTATAAAAGATGGAATGCATTTACCAAAGGAGATGAACTAGGTATGAAATCACTTCTTTCAAATGAATTTTCTTGGTTTTATAAAGTCACAAGTGTTGTCAGAGTCTTGCAAGTGCAATACATGTGAAAGTCAAGGTGAAATGATCTATTTTTAGCACCAGTAGTTATGACCTCAGTAGTGGGTTAGCTAATCGAGACCTCGACCCTGGCTGTGACGCTATCTTTGCTGGAACTCGAACCCCGACCTCGCTGAGCGTCTGACACCACGAGCCGGCTTGATTAGGCCAAGACCCCGTAGCACCTTCATTTTCCCTGTCCTTTTAATATCAAAATCAGCATAATTCTCATTTCAGACCCACCAGGACCAGTAGACAACTCAGATATAAGTGAAAAGAAGGATGACGGCGTCATTTTGAAAGAAGGTATATCATGCTTTCAAGTTTCATAGCAACTTAAAAAAGTTTTCATAATAGCTACCTAAAATAACTTCAACTTACTCAAGAGCGAGCTAGTCCCAATGGTGAAGGTCAAGGTAATTGTGTGTTAAGCTCCTGGCGCTAGATTTTCCATAGCAGATAAACTCGTGAGACTTTCACCAGCCTATGCCTCTGCCGTATCTGGGTCTCAATCTCCGAGCTCGCTAACCTCTTGACACAACACGCTAGCTGGATTAGACCACGACGCCACAGCCCCTTATATGTGGGGGCCAGAGCTGAGGGTGCCAATAATAGGTGAAATAATGAGACCTGTGATTTACCGTACCTGATGCTCGAACTCCGACCTCGCTTATTTCTGGACACCATAAGCTAGCTGGATTAGACGACGCATCAGCTGTCGGCAAGGGGCTGAATATTGATTATATCACACAGATAAGTTATCTTTCCTCCGTTATGCTTTCGAAAACACACTAGAGCTACTGAAATTTTAAATAAGCCCCCCTCAAATGAGACCCAAACGCGAAATTCGTTTTTGCAAATAAGCCCCCTGGGCGTAGCTACCCTAGGATTTACGGTGCATGATTTAAGGACGACTCACTTAAGTTTGTTTATAGTTTTTTCGATAAAATATTTACGGTAGTTGATGGAATTAATGGAACTCTCGTTCCGTAGATTCTGATCATGGCCTAGTATCTGAAGAAACTTGGCGCTTCTTCCTATCGAAATATGGCGGTGGTCCTGAACTTAAAATCAACAAAAAATCAGGTAACACGCAAGAACAAGAACCAAATAATGACGAGAAAGTTAATAATTCTGCTAAATAATTCTACATGACGGAATTGTATTTATTATTGTTAGGGTAATTTTAGTTTCAGAAGCAAAGCTGGGGTTTTATCAGTCATTGAAGAATTTTTCTTGAGGTAAAAGCATCTAACGGGATTAAAGGTTTTTTGGAATGGTGCTCGTCAATAGGTGGAAGGAATAACAGTTGCTTCTTCCTCCTTGAAGCTATATAGCAACCTGAGTCAAAACGTGCATCACGTGCATCTTTCGGCTGGGTTTAGGGAGGGGGGTGTCTACTTGAAAGGAGGGCTGTTAGTCAGGAGGAAAGTTAGTCATCATAGACAATGCCACGCCAGGCCTTGTCAGGCTACGCTAAGACATTCATTCTCCAATAGGAAAGGCTTAGTGAGTCGTTCATGGGTACATTTTGAGGAACGTTGTCACACAGTTTGCATTTATCTTTGTTATGAAGTCAAGCAGAGTCAAAAAGTCGTTAAAGGACAACTCAACGTTCATTTTTCCATATTACATACATCAACTATATATCATCAAGCAAATTTTCAAACTAGTGACACATAGCTAGTTGCACACGTAGTTGCACTAAAACTTCCATAAAGTTCAGTAACTCCAAACTTGTCCTTTGAGGATTTTCCACGCTTCAAACACATATCATGAAGTAGGTAAGGCACAAAATACAGTTAAACCACCTGTGTCTCCTGTCCTGTCTACAAAGCAAATTGCTGCTGCAAACTCAATTCAATTCAATTCAATTCACCAATCAGGTGTCCATCCACATCCAGTGCAAAGCTTCTTCTCATCCGAATGCTCTTTTTCGCACTCTTGTTGTCTTCTTTTCACATTCAAAGGGAGGCTGGTGTGCGTAGCATCACATAGAGGCGGGCATTTTGTATGCTTACAGGTACACAACTCGTACTGTGTCTGAGCTTTTTCTGGGACAGTCCACTTTAGTGGCTGAAAACCAGTTCCTATATGCGACCCTGTGGATAGCAGAAATAAAATATAAGCAATCAGCACCATTATATAACAAACTCTCGTCATAATCACGTTCCCTTTAAGATGCATTGTCGAGTCTTACTACATTTCTTCGATGTTTTCGCCCGTTTTTTGTAGACTCATGCACGAGCATTAGTTTCATCATTGTCAATATGAATTGATCAAAGCGTGACTAACGTCAATTATCTCCCTTGAGAGGTTGGTTCTTAAACTCTGAATTGAGAAACAAATAGCTTTGAGTTGCTGTTGTGGAATGTTGCTGTTGTTGTTTTGAGAACTTCAGTCAGGAAATATTGACCAATCACATGGTTGTTTCTTTGCTTGAATAGCAGTTCAGTCCTTGGAACTCCCTTGCACCTTGCACCATTGCCGGGAAAAACAGTACAGTTGTTTTCATGGAAGCCCTTAATGTCCTTTTCTTTGATAGGAAATCTCGTATGCCTATCGTAAATAGAAAGTAAATAGAGTCGAACGTAATGGGTCTTGTGTTGATGCAGAAGAGCTTATTTCAGGAACCTTACTGACCTCCGGAACTCTGAGCATGAACCACTAATTCATGAAGTAAAACCAACATCTTGGAGAAATTATTAACGGGGGTTCATTTATTATACACTCACCATCACACCATGGCTGCTTTTTGCTGAGACCACAAGTACACCATAACTTGGTCTGACCAGGTTCCAGATTTCGCGCATTACATGGGCCATACTAGAATGAAATTTAAAGAAGTTCTTCTCATTGAATTTAGCGTGAATAGTGAATAGACCTAGAACAACTAGTGCCCAGATTCTTTGTCCACAGGCAACGTCTTTCTTTACTTCTGGTGTTGGTGTACTATTTTTACCTTGACACCCGCAATGCCAGTAACCAGTTTAGCCTTGGAAAGACAAGATGCCACTCAGCTGCCTTTTAACTTGCTGCCTTTTAACTTGCAACCTTCTGAACTTTCGCTAGAGTCCGGGGAGGTAAGCTCCCCATGGCATCCCACAACCTACCCGGACTGCGAAGGCTGCAAGTTAAAAGGCAGCAAATTAAATTGATGTACTATTATCTAAAACCATTGTCACGCATACAGACCAGCACACTTGCAAAAAAGACCGGTAGCTACACCGGTACATTGATCATAGCTGTCACTCCCCACCTCTAGGGGGGTTTCTTATATGAATGGTCGCTCATTGTAAGCAAAGTTTCGAAACGCAGTGATTTTTGCAGCGCGTTTATTTACGTCACGCCTTGTATTGCTATATAATGCAGTTGCCATTGGTGACGTCTGTGCGTGTACATTAATCATAGGTGTCACCCCCACCTCTAGGGGGTTTTTTATATGAATGGTCGCTTATAGTAAGCAAAGTTTCGAAACGCAGTGATTTTTGCAGCGCTTTCACTTACGCCACGCCTTGCATTGCTATAATGCAGTTGCCACTGGTAACATTTGTGCGTCTATTTAAACACAAACAGGCAGGTCCAGCGAGGAATTGGAAATAGAAATGAATGAATAGAAATTTGTGTAGAAGTCTCCTGTGTTTTTGTTTTGAACAGATCGAATTATAAATGACCCATTTGCATTCGCTTACGATCACCAAGGGGATCGTTGAATAGGTCTTTTAATAATCGTGGTTCCGAGTTTCTTTTATAGAAAAATTTCTTGTTGAGTTGAGTCGAGATTGCTTGGTCGAGAGGAAAAGAAATAGGTGGTTTTGGTTTTGTCTTGTTGCAGTGCAAAATTAAGGTATTTCTAATCATTTTTGTTTCGATTAATAACTTGCACGTATTTCTTTATAAGAGCAGCCTTTACGTATAAGAAACACGAGGCTGAATTTTGGGTTTTAATTGTTTTGCCATCTCCAAAACTATTCGAGATATGCATAAACAAAGTTCACCAACTTGAAGCCCTTGCCTGGAAATGCGTATTAAAATGTTTTTGAGAAGGGTAGGGGGTGATATGTAAGTTCAAAAATTGCTTCAAAAATAAGAAGGAGACCGAAATCGGATATCGAACCCAAATGTTCTTATAAAACAGTGTGTAGTATGCCAGGTTTGTGTTTGTATATATCTTATATCTAATTTAGGCCTATAGGTTAGTTATCACTAATAACTTGTTAAAACTTTACTTCAGGTCTTGTTTGTTGTTAACAAAATCGAGCAAAATAAAGCAAATTATTTTGAGCTTTTTTTGATGATGCCTAAGCGTTAGTGGTGTTACGCGCATTTGCGCTCAAGTCATTTGACCCATTACCTTTGTAAATTCGATAAAAGCCGGTTTTGCGCGGTTTTATTTGAATAGAAACAGAATTCGGATTTATGGTTTTCTCACTTGGACTCTTCAAACTAATAGATCTTTTCGGCGAACAGCTCGATTATCGAAATCTCCCCAAAGATAGGGAGTGGAGTAAAAAGTTCATTTTATGCGGTTAAAAGCCTTCAGAGAGTCGTTATTTTCCAGACAAAGGACGACCAGCATTATGGGTTCAAAGGGGCATATAATGCTTTCATATCAATGGGACTACCAGAGTGAAGTAAAAAAGATCTGCGATGCTTTAAAACGATATGGCTTCGATGTCTGGATGGATCTGGACACGATGTCCGGTGATATTTACGAAAGAATGGCCGAAGGAGTAGAAGGAGCAGAAATCATCATTGTCTGCATGTCGACAAAATACCAGGTATAGGGTGTTATTCCTATTTAGAATAACAAAGCTACTTTGCTCCCTAGATACGGTAATTCGACGATTCAGCTTTCCTCTAGAATAAGCCATTCTTTTTCGAATCAGCCCCCACCTCTGAAAAAGCCCCACCTGAGAAATCAAGTTTGAAAATGAGCCCCGCCTCGAATAAGCCCCCAGCCATGGGGAACTATTCAAAAGCGTTAGCATTATGCATTTCTTTTTGTTTTTGCCAATGATGGCTCAAAAACGGTTGCCTAATCTGATGTAAAAATATCGTAGGATACCCCATTGTTATTTTTAATGAAACTTCTGCCCCTCCAGTTTTTGGACCTCTTGCTACGCCAATGGTTATCATTATTATCATTATCATTTTAAGACATCAGTGAATTGTCAGAAGGAATTCGAGTATGCGCAAGTGAACAAGAAGACTATCATTCCAATTAAGATGGAAAAGGGGTTCAATCCGACAGGCGCTCTTGGTTTGATTACTGCTGGAAAGCTGTATATTAATTTCAGCAACATGTCGAATTTCAATGAGAATATGGCAAGTTTAAAGAAAGAAATCGAGTCTCATTTGGGCAAGAAATCAGGTATGTATGAATATCTACAAAAAGTCGATAACAGGAAAAGGCGAGAACTCGGCGAGAAGGCGAGAACAACTTCAGCTGTATCGTTCCAGTACACTCCGGTTCAAAAAGTATTGCTTAACTACTTTCCAAACTGCTGCCAACTGTGGTTGTTTTCCCGCCAACTTTTCCCGCCAAAAGGCACAGCCATCCGGCAGCACCTGAGCCCCGTAGCTTTCATTATAAACGTGTTTTGAATTAAGCCCGCTAGCGGCCATTTGAGTAAGAAGATGCTAAATTTTCTGAACCTTGTGTATAAGACGTGTGCCAACATAATGTCCGTTACCAAGCGGACATTTTATAACATTCAGACTTATCAGTAAGATAGTTCGATACGATACTGTCGTAAAAAGCATCCATTCGCCTAAGTATAAATGAACATTTTTTCTTCCCAAAGCTCCTTCAACGAAAGCTGCTTCAAGCTCTAAACAAAGTTCAGGTAAAAGCATTTTTACTTCTTCTAAATGTCATTGTTTATCTACTTTGTTCCATTGTCTGGTTCAGCCAATCATTGAATTAGCTGTTTTCCTTACAAGGATATCTATTGTAAACCATTCCTTATATGGCTAATCATTGACTTAGCTTTTTACTTTAAAAGGATATCTATTGTAAACCATTCCTTATATGGTTAATCATTAGCTGCCTACTTTAAAAGAATTTCTATTGTAAACCATTCCTTATATGGTAAATCATTGAATTAGATTTCTACTTTAGAAGAATATCTATTGTAAACATTCCTTATATGGCTTATCATTAGCTGTCTACTTTAAAAGAATTTCTATTGTAAACCATTCCTTATATGGTAAATCATTGAATTAGCTTTTTACTTTAAAAGGATATCTATTGTAAACCATTCCTTATATGGTAAATCATTGAATTAGCTGTTTACTTCAAAAGGATATCTATTGTAAACCATTCCTTATATGGCAAATCATTGAATTAGCTGTTTACTTTAAAAGGATATCTTAAATTCCTTATATGGTCAATTATTGAAGTCGTTCTTTACTTTAAAAGGAAATCTATCCATTGTAAACTCTTCTTTATATGGTCTTTTATTGTTACAACAGGAGGTTGGGAGCAAGCGACAGACCTCGAAGCAATAGACCACTTTCTTGTTGATGATGACAATTACAATAGAGCTGGATGCTTCGCCGTCAAGTCAAGCCGGAAGCGATGGATCTTCGCTGATTCGGACAATCGCACTGTGAAAGCCAATCGACCATCGTTGGGTCCTTGGGAGAAGTTCTCGATCGCGTCTGTGGGAGGAGGATGCTTCAGCATAAAAGCATGGACCGGGAAGTATCTATCAGGAAAGTCCAATGGCAAAGTCGAGGCCGATTCTGATCGAGTTGGTTCTACCGAGAAATGGGTGATTTATACGAGGAATGATGCCGTAGCGCTTAAAGCAGGCAACGGGAAGTGGCTATCAGCGAGTCCAGCTGGTGATCTAACGGTGAATAAAGATCAGATTGGGAATTATGAACAGTTTTATCCGTACCAAGAAGGCGATGAATTGTGGAAGGGATAAGCAGAATAAGTCTCTACACAAGCAAGTAGCAAGGAAAGGATATGCTTTAACATTTACAAGAAACAGAAACTAACTGTGGGTACATTCTTGAAACATCTTTTGTTTTTTCTTAACATTTTTTCATTTATCCTCAATGGACTGGATTTTCTTGTTTTTGATCAAGAAGTTTTAACATTTTTAGATTTTTTATCAAACCCTGAAGGCAATGGAGAATTATTGAGTCTTACTTGACAAATACGGTAAAGAATAAACATACTGACGAATACATTCTGCAAATGAACATCTATTTAAGTCCATTATAAAATGAGGTTGCTGACGAATACAGCAAGAAAGGAACATCTATTTGAATAAAGTATGAAATAGACATGCTGACGAATACAATAGGAAATGAACATGCTGAAGAATACAATAGGAAATGAACATGCTGACGAATACAGCATGAAATGAACAAGCTGACGAATACATATAAAATTGATATTTTGAAAACTACTGACAGGGTAGCGAGAAACCGGCAAGGTTTGTACAATCCCCTTACCGTTACGGAACTGAAGCACTATACGAAAAATATACTGATTATTTTATATACTGCTTAAAGGAGGAATTTTCTTTTACTTCGGTGATACCGGTACTAAAACTGCGGAAAGTACTGCAAAAGAGTTTCAGGTCAGATTTCGAGGGTAGTTTTGGATGTTGTATTTCGAATTGAAAAACAGCATTTACGACTCATATAGACACTAAGATTTACGAGTTCAATAAATTCTACAAAAATGCCTACATCGATTAATTCTACAAAATACCTACATCAATGAATTAGTTACTGTCTTAATTCATACTTTGACAAAATTGCTTTTAACAAAACAATGCATTAGTCACAGCCATGGTCTAAGCATATCCGAAAATTGTACGACTTGTTCTGCTTTCAGTTTGCATTTACTTGACAAAAAGCCCTCAAGTTGAAAGGATTTTTTGTATTTGAACCAAATAAGGCACACATTTGCAATTTGATCTTCGTTTGAAAATGGTCTTCATCTCCCCCTTCTTTCTGCCTGGACATGCCATCGGACTTGAATTGCACTGCGCTGTACGCTGGCCCGTGTGTTGTGCTATAAGTGCGTGGGAGTCAGCCACATTGAGCCTAATTCTGGGATCATATGCTCGACTTCATACGAAGGTTCAACGGTGATTCCTCTATAATACGATAAAAGATCCAGTATCTCTTTTTCTTTGCGAAACATAGTCTTCCAGTTCTTGTCAGTATCATGTCTATACCCCATTAGATGACACATGCCATGAGCAACGTATCTTAAGACGTTAACACGCAGTGAAATGCCTCTATTGAAGCAGCGTTCTTTAACCAATGGCAAACATAGATATATATCTCCTAAATTATAGTCACATGGACTCTGAGGTTTTGGCAGTTTTCCGTTGATTGCATTGGTGTGATAAGGAAATGATAGTATCTCTGTGGGTTTGTCTCTATCACGGGTCTGTCGATTCAAGTCCTGCATACGTTGTTTTCCAATACAAATTACACTGACATCATAAGCATCCATGCCTAAGCATTTTCTCAGAAATGACACATCTCCTTTCAATAGCTTTGTATCAAATTTCACTACCCTTTGCATATTTCTAACAACAAGTGACCCATATTTTAGACTTTGAAGGCTCATTTTCATCTCTTCAGAACAATGTCTATGGCAAATAAGAACATCATCTTGTATTAAGCCTCATCAACAGGAATATAGCATTCCACAATGTCAATGATTAGTTATGCAAAAAGAATCTTGAAGATGAATTTGAGAACAATACAAGAAAACTCGGTTTGGTATTTGCAACCCTGATTAATTTTTTGGTATCATTATTCATTGCCTCAAGCTCCAAGGTATGCCACTTTATTCTTCAATGAGTTTGTTTGATTTCCTAGATACTTAATCAGTTAGGAAATAAGAATATAAAAACAAATATAGGTTTGAATATATTATTTTAGGTTACTTACCATAGCCACTGCAGGACAGAGCTTTCCACTTGATTTTGTTTTTCCGTTTTCAGACATGTTTGAATGCTTCAAGCTGCAGAAAAAAGTTTGCTTTACTTACCAGGAAAATTTACTGTGAAAGAATGGGTAAGTGAAATATGATGACGACAATGATAACGATGATGATGATGATGATTACAATAATGATGATGATGGTGTGATGATGATGATGATGATGATGATGATGAATGATAATATGAGATGATGATGATGATGATAATTATGATAATGATGAAGATGATGATAGTGATGATGATGAAGATGGTGATAACAATGATGATGATAACGATGATTGATTATGTTAATGTCAATTGGAATGATTATAATAGTAATGATGAGGATGACATCTTGATGATTATGATTAAATTAGGATGATTATGATCATAATGAGCATCATAATGGGCCATTTTATTTTTTAGTTAGGTCATGATGATGATGATGATGATGATGAGGCCAATGATGGTAATGATGATTAGGATGATTATGATTGAATAGAATCATCATGGGCCATTATTATTATTGAGGTCATGATGATGAGATGATGATGAAGCTGAAAATTAAGGTGATTATGATAATTACTAAATTTGATTGGAATGATGACGATAATGATGGTGATAATGATAATGATGATGGTGACAACAGTTATGATGGTGATTATAATGTTGTTGATCATGAAAATGACAATGACAATGAAAATGACAATAATGATGACAGTGATGATAATACATGATGATGATGTTGATGATGACGATGATGATATGGCATGATCAAAATGATGATGATGATGATTATCATGATGAATGTGGCCATTTTGCGTCAGTTCACATAAAACAACTTGCACAAAAATTAGTCACGTGTTCACATTGTGAAATCAATTACCTGTCCCTGTGTGTCTCTCTTCTTTTCTAGAATATTTAGAGTGGAAAACACAAGTAGTCTTACCACACACAGAGACAAAGTTAGAGAAACTATGCAGCAGATCAGCTTTTTTACTTTACTTCGAAGGAGCAAGCTCAGTTTTCAATGACTACCAGGACACACTTCAATATTGTTCAACAATTTTAGCAGAGGCAAAGACATGTCTGTCTCAGAGCCATCTTATTTTCGCCTCAAAGAAAGTTAGCCTCGATTCAGTGTGGAGCATTTCTTGGATTTATTCGTGGATCATGGCTTCCGGAGGTAAGCTTCAAAATAATACTTTTCCAACTTATATTGCTTTTTCTCTGCTTATCTTTTTTCCCGAGCTCAGAGCAAGCACAGAACGTTAACCATATCTCCTTTCTCCATCTGCAAGACGCTATATCTCCTTTCTCCATCTGCAAGCCCTTCAGCAGAGGCAATGTTCCTATCTTTTTGCCGAAATGATGATGCCCCCTACTGCTTCGGTTCGCTAACAAACAAACAACCGGTTCCCCTTGACGACTGTTCAAGTCAAGACCCCCTAATAATGACTGATCTCCAATTCCACACGCACAAAGCAAAATGAGCAGCGAATTCGCCGCGTAATATCTATGAATATGCGGCGTGTAGTTTCTTCAAATTGATTTCACAGGTAAATAATTTCACTAAGGATTAGCTAGATAAACAAAAAAAGAGAACTGCACTCATTTCAAACAATGCCCCTATTGCTTCGAGAACAATAGCCTCCAGTGCACGATACGCACTAATTCCAGTCTGAATTTCAACTTATTTGTGGTGCCAGGTCAACTTGCCCCACTACCAACTTGCCCCCCATCTTAACCTGGTCAAGTCAGACCTCTTTCAAGTCAAATTGCCCCACATATTCATACAACTCACCCCACCATTAAATAAATGATAGAAAACGATAAAATTGAGTAAATCTATTAGTGTGATAAAAGGGGGTTTGGGGGCAGGGCCCAAAACTTTAAACATTCATAGTTCAGCTAGGGCAAGTTGACTTTTGAGATGGGGCGAGTTGACTCCGAAGGTTGGGCGAGTTGACTTTGAAAGTGGGGCGAGTTGATAGTGGGGCAAGTTGGCTAGAAACCATGTATATGGGCCCGAAATAATTAAGTAATTGTGTTATTTCTTGTTCTCAGGTCAGACGCCTTTCACCAGCAATGGTTACCTTGTTGGCAAGACTGAGATTCAAATCCATATCCATGATTCTGAATGTCATCCTTTGAAAGACGTCAATCAAACTTTGACATGTGATAGAGAGAACCTTGCAGTTAAAGTTGTTGCTTTCTCTACAAAGGTGAGTCTTTTTTAACAAAGGTCAGTACAAAGCTACTATGCTTTCAAGAGGTTTCATCCAACCTCGGATTCGCCCAACTTCCTTTTTGCCCAACCTATTGTCGCCGTTTTGCCAAACCTGAAATAACACATAACTTCTTTCTTGTAGTTCGTAAATTATTTCATTTATAATGTAGGGGGTGCTGCCTCAAAACCCCCTGATTATCACACTGATGACTGTTTTAGTGACAAAACTAATGATAAAGAGCAAGTAATTTAGTTGGGTGAAACAAACAAGGATGTGGGGTGAAAAGACCAGCTTGGGCAAAAAGGAAGTTGGGAGAAACAGAGATTGGGCAAATCGACCTGGTACAAACACTATAGGGTAGCTTGTGTGCAGCCTCAAACTCCTCCTATTTAAATGCCTCCATCAATTAAATTTCCCCTCTAAAACTCAAATTATGCTTGCCCCTCTTAAAACCCCCCACAAGGTTGATAAATCAGTGCTAATACACTGCTTTAATGAACACCCAAGGTGTTAAATCTAAGGAATTCTGTAAACTGAATGTTACCTACTCGTACTAAATATACAGTAAAAGGCTTCATTTTTAAAAACTTTTTTCCTTTTCACTAAGGAACCTGATCTGAAGATACCAATTGAAGAAAAGGTGGGTGAATTTTTTTTAATTAAAAAGTTTAAATAATTTTGCATGTATTGTGAACTTGATGTTTATGAAAAAGGGCTTTGTCAATTTCTGTTCTTTACTGCAGCTAATGAGTAAACATGACTATCACAAGGATGTACAAAATGCTTCTGGCAGAGTTTACAAAGAAGGAGAGTACCTTATATATTCATGCAGAGTAAAAGACTTCCATGAAATAGTAAGTTGTTTTAAAAAAATGTGTGTATGTGGGGCAAAGTTCCTTATTTCCCTCATGATTGCCAACCAGGGCTTTTTCTGCTTATTTCAAGGTTACCATTTCTAAATCTTTCAACCCTTACATCTAATAATACAATTGTTCATCTTTAAAGGGAATAGATGTACATAAGAGAAGGTTAGATGCATGAAGACAAAAGAGCTCTTTTTAATTCATGCACAAAAGACAATTTAGCTGTTCTTTTCCTATTCAATTTTTATTGATAGGTGGCTTAAGCCAGTTTTATATCTGTTGATTCCCTTCGAATCTCCATAACAGCTGGCCAGACAGAAATAAGGCATCTTGTTCCAATCATTGCTGAGATATGCAGCTAAAATTCAATGAAAAAGTACCCTAGGATATGATTTGCCTCTCCCTCAAGACCACACCCTCTTTTTTTACTGTCAAACATTGGACCTCTAGCTCCGTCACTGCTAATACCCCCCTCATTAAAACAATCTCCAGAACTGAGTGATACCCCAAAGTTTTAACAGTATATTTCATGCAATTATGGCTTTAATAGATCACCCCTCTCTTTGAAATTAAAAAAAACCAATCCTGATGTTCATAACAAACAAACTTTTCTTTCCTTGCAGGTATTGGAAATTGAGCTTTCCATACCGGATAGGGCAAGTGTTTACATTATACCGGGTAACTATCGGAGCTTCGCGCTTCGCATTGGCCCATAACGGATAGGGCAAGTGTTTAAACCATATCGGATAGCTATCGCTTCGTATCGGGTAGGTCTGGCATGATGTAAACACCAACCGCTACCCGGCGTGAAAATCAAGACGCTCTCAAAGCTAGGCAGTATAGTGTAAACGGGGCCTTAAAGAAATGAAGCAATGAAAAGTTTTGGCTCTAATGTGATTCACTGGCATCCAGACTCAGTTGATGGGACACGTTCCTTAGAAATGGGACACAGGGGATGTGGAACAACCCATGGAAAACTAAGGTTTATTTTATTTTTCTGCTTCTCAGTTCTTAGCTGTTTTCCTATACCGTTCAACATTCGATTTCTGATAAAGGCTTTTGTGGCTAGTTTGAGGTCTCATTCACTCAGCAGTCATTTGTGGAATATTAATGCCAGGCCGATCTCTTCACCGGCACTGAGAGTGGTCACTTCCAGAGGGTTTTTTGCGTCCTCAGTGGTTCTCTAACGCTCCCATTAATTTTGAGACTGGCCTGTCATTTTACGTGATCTTCCGAATCACAGAGAGCGAGTTTCACATCTTGTAATTTGTGTTCCATAGCCTATATTTGAGCATTGCTAATCTCCATCCGTAAACGAAGAGGCAAGGCACAGCAACCACCATTCCTCTTCCCTGGCTATGGCTACCGTCCTCCCCTCCTCACAAGACACGACAACCACTATTCTCCCTTCCTAGATACAGCTACCATCCTACCCTCCTCCCAAGACACTACATCCACCATTTTTCTTCCCTAGATACAGCTACCATCCACCCCTCCTCCCAAGACACAGCAACCACCATTCTTCCTCCCTAAATACAGCTTCAATCCTCCCTCCTCCTGAGACGCAGAGGCAAGCCGGCCATCTTCTGTATGCGATTTGCCAAGTAGACAGTACTTTCTTTGCGAGGGTGGCTGTTCTGCTTAAGTCTTTTTCTTTTAGGTCTGCTTCAACACCAGTGGAGAACACTATAGTCTCGTTTACCAAGGCGTTTGAGAAGGTAATTACTATTAGATAACCCCCGGATAAAGCTTGAATTCATTTTGTTATTGATTGAGTTTGTTAGTTTGCAGGGGGTATGCTTTGTTAAAATAAAGCCTGTTTTTTTCAGGGAGCTGATTACGTGGAGCTTGACGTTCAATTAACAAAAGATTTAGTTCCAATCGTATTTCATGACTTTTCCGTTGCAGCTTTTGTCCAAAAGGTTTGAAAATTGGCATTATTTATACACATATTATTGTCTTCGCTGTTTAGTATTTGTTAATGTATCACTTCTTTTCGTTATTCACGTCTATTCGTCTTGCGTATTCTTTGCTTCGTGTTTGAATTCGCAATTCCGAATTCTTATTTGTGATTTAGAAGATATTCTGGATTGGGAATTCGTTTTTACGCGACTTCGTGTTCGCATTCGTGTCTGATATTCTTTATGTTGATTAAAGGCCTGGCTAAACTAGGAGACGTGTCGCGCACGACATCGATGTCCCCTCGGTGTCTCCCAGTTTGGCCACCTCGGAAACTTGATAGCGCGCGACAAAATTTCTACGCAAAAGTTTCTGGGAGACAACAGAAACATTTCTTGTCTCTGCTTGCGACATGCAAATGATTCGGGGGACATGTTGCTCGCTTGTCGCTCGCATGTTTAGCCACCCTGGGAGAGACGCCGAATACAGTGTCGCGCGCGACATGTCTCCTGGACTAGCCATAGCTTAAGGCCCTGGCCAAATCATAAAACATTGCTAGTCAAACATTTGAGATATGCATTAGTAGCAATGTTGCCTATTTGGCCACATCACTAAACATTGCTTGACAAGCAGAACTCGCTCAAAAATTTTTTTGAATTACTTCAAAACATTTTATTCTTGTATTAAGCAGAAAATTTTTGGCAAGCAATGTTTTGTTATATGGTCAAACGGTCAAACCTTGTGTTTGACAAACAATTCGAAATGCTTTACAAACAATGTATTTTTCAGAAAACTTCAAAAGTTAGAAGAAAAATCGAGATAGCGGTGAACGATTTAAAGTCTGAAGAGCTCTCAAATTTACAAGTAAGAAATTTTTCAATATACATACTACTGTATAATATGCTGCTATTTTCGGTCTTTATATAACCTACCGCCCCCCCCCCTCCGTCATACTTTTTCACACCCAGGAATATCTGTTTCTTTTGTTTCCTTATCAGAATGAGTGCTAAATGTGTCATAACCAGTCGCCCTTACTGTTACTAATTGCTGGAGGGGGGGTCAGAATAGGCGGGGGGGTTGGAACTGCTGCCAGGATCTAGTTAGCGGGGGTTGGAATAAATGGGGGGTCGGACTTTGTTCGACAAACTTTGTCAGGAAACTGACTGTTGTGAAGTGCGAGGGGCCCTATAGTACTAATAGGCTAAGGAAGTCCATAGCTCTAACCAACAAATAGAGTATACAAGTGAAATTTCACATCAAGAACGTCAGAGTAGTTAGGTGAAAAATGTCAACATCAATATCAATGCAAATCTTAATAAGCGGGGGGTCCTAATAAGAGCAGGGGGTTGGAATTTTTTCGAAAATTTAATTAGCGGGGGGCGGCAATTAGGCACCTAAGAGTAGCCTACAACTCGTATTCTTAGCCAGAAAACCCTTAAGTAATAACCCGTAAATTTGAAACCCAAGTGCGCAGCCCTGTCTTACACACAGCTAAAACACGTGTAGAAATAACCAAAAATCCTTAGATTCTCACACCAACATGAGCAACATAATTCTGTACTTCTAGTTTTCATTCACCGGGGAGCCAGCTCAAGTCGGCGATAAAGGTATTGTTTACAAATCTACGCATTTTTGTATATTATAAAGAGAAATTTCAGTTACAATTTCCGTTATTTCATGATGGTGGTAGCTGTATGTAGGGAAGAGAAAGGGTCCTAGCTGTATCTACGAGAAGGAAGGGTAAGGGTGATATCTTTGTCTTGGGAGTAGGTGGTACTAGCGTCATCTAGAGAGCAGAAGGGCGGTTTCTGTATGTAGGGATGAGGGAGGGTGGTAGCTGTATCTAGGGAGGAAGGAAGGTGGTAGCTGTATCTAGGGAGGAGGAGGGAGGGAGGAATGAGGGAGGTGGTTGTATCTAGGGAGAGGGGAGGGTGGTAGCTGTATCTAGGGAGGAAGGAAGGTGGTAGCTGTATCTAGGGAGG
>JACTAT010000258.1:41094-133742 GCA_014526335.1 Chrysaora quinquecirrha
TAGCAGCATGATACCAATGATTATGTATGTTATGGCATCGTTTTTTGGCATCTCGTCCTTTTTCATGATGTATTTCTTGAATAGATACCGCATCCTGCATACCTGATCGCTAAGAGCACATCCAATTGAAGCTATCATCATCAAATGTACTGGTATCCCTATAGCTGCGAAAAATATAGTGAATATTTTGCCAGCATCTGTCTTCGGAACCATGTCGCCATAACCTGGAAAAGTCGATGAAAATTTGTAACTACTTCCCCTAACTCGAACCGTTTTTGGGCTCTTCTTTCCTCAAAAAAAACGTTTTTAAGGGGGTACTATAGTCGTGTACATGTACAAGTTTGGATGTTCATTTTTGAAATTTTGGTATAATTTCGGGTATACATTCAGAAAATAGGTACAAATATCGGTAGGGACTTTGTTTCCTTGGCGGACCGTCCTTATCACCCGGGGGGGGGGGGGTAACACCCATATGTATGGGTACTGGGTGTGCCATTTTTTGAGGTACCTTTTTAAGGGTGGTAAAGAAATTTTGGGTATCAAATTTGCTAAATTACAAACTTAGGGGTATTATTTTTGCTAAGATGATCAATTTTGATAAATTTACAATAACTGCCAAAAAATTTCAGCTTTATAATTCTACAAAAAAGACTTTCGAGTATTTATCGAGTGAACTTTGGGAGTATACTTTTTAGAATTTTCATAAATTTTGGGGTCAGATTTTGATTACGAAAATGGCACACCCCTGTTACTAATATATTTAAGTTACCCCCCGGGCCTTATCAGCAACATCACCCTCAAGCTCATACTGTTCATAATTTTGGACCTTGTTTGCATGGGACCAGGCCGTCTAAGACGTTATAAGTAAGCTTTTCTGATAAACCGACACGCAATGTGCTCAGCTGTATAAATTGATATCTTAATAATGCAAAAAATTCGAGCGCCAAAAGTCATTCGAGCGCCATAAATTCATCCCTCGTGGCGCTCTCCTCGAACAAAACACCTAAATTTTTGGTTAATCACCACATATCCACATTTAGCACCCGGGCTCAATTGCGTTAATGTAAGCAACTAAGAAGTCAAACAAACAAGCGTATTCTCTTTCTTGTGTTAGGAAATTGTTCTTCGTTCTTATGTTTTGCATGTTGAAGTTCGTTAGCTAACGTTTTCCACTTACTGTCTCCCAAAAGTCATGTTGTAGGCCTAACAGATGACGATTTTGACCCGCGAAGTCAGGGGTGGTTAGTAGGTAGAAAAATGTTAAGCAACGTTTAAGAAACTTTGAGGGCTGAAGTGTCTAAAATTTTAAGCAACTTTGAGGGCTGGACGAAAGTCAAGTTGCTTATTAAAAAAGAAAAGTGTATGTGAAAGCAAATGTTCTTGCAAAAAATGAGCGTAGCAGAACTTTAGCAGAGAAAACAAGTAAACTCACCAATAGTCGAAAGTGTAATTTCACAGAAATATCTCCAGCCCAACAAACTGTCAACTGATCCAGTCGTTGCCGAGGTTTCAGAAGTTTCGTAGAATTGACTTGCAAATATCGCTATATCTTTAGCTTGCGTTTCGTTGATGGAAACATTCAATTTCTTCTGGATGTAAAGTTTAATTTTCGTTAAATTCGTTTTTGATGCTGAGTTTGATGTCACTACCCTTGACTCCAGGTACATCATTAGTCCACCGCCACTGAAGCAAAGAGCAACATAGATGATGATGACCAAAATGGTCATTTTCAAGGACAGCCACGCGGACATATTTAAGCTTCAGTTTGCTCCGATCTCAGAAATCAGAAATGAACCCACTAAGCAGACTTTGCAGATTAATTCATCACTAATAAATAATTGAACAACATGCTGTTTTTGCTACTAGCGCTTGATAAGAAAATTCAATGCAAAGATAATCTGCTTTAAATGTTAATTTTGTTTTGCTTGCTTTTAACTTTAACTTCAAGAGTTACTAATAACAAATTCGGTTCATCTTTTGCTTTTTATGTTAAGTTCAAGGAATATAAACGGCCTACTTTTCTTTAAGAGACAATGAAAAAAATATGGTACATTATTTGAATGAGCAAACCTGCTACAAGAATTGTAAATAATTATTGTTTCACGTTCACCTGTAAGTTAAAAAAAAAATAGCAACGCTGTAGCAATGTCCGAAGGACGATGATGATGATATGGTAACGTTGAAGATGATGACAATGATGACGAATATGACGAAGAATAAGACAAGGATGATGATCATGATGATGATGATGATGATGATGACGATGATGATGATGACGATGATGATGATGATGATGATTATGACCATGATGATGACGATGATGACGATGATGACGATGATGATGATGATGATGATGATTATGACCATGATGATGATGATGATGATGATTATGACCATGATGACGATGATGATGATGATGACGATGATGATTATAATGATGATGATGATGATGACGAAGATGACGATGATGATGATGATGATGATGATGATGACGATGATGATGATGATGATGATGATGATGATGATGATGATGATAATTTTGAAGATGACGACAACTTTGAAGAGGATGATAATGATGATGACGATGCTGAAGACCGAGCTGAAGACCATGATGATGGATTGATGATGATGATGATTGTTTTGATGTTGATAATGCGGATGATGACAATGATGATCAGATGAACCTTTCCTGGGAGAAAGGGAAAATCCCAAAGTTTTGAATCGAAAATAGAAAATCTCTAGTTACGTATACCGTAATAATAAATTTAAACTCAGGTTAAACTGCGTAACAAATAACCCCCAGCACCGAAACCTGTAATCTTCGCTGCAAATGATGAGTTGAACCTTCAATATGTAGCTATCACAAGAATTCGCATGTGATAGATTTTGATAGCGTCCCTATATGTAACGTCCCTATATGTAACGTCCCTATATGTAACCAATGTAACGTAACGTTACCACCATGGGTGCATGTAGGTGACTATATTGGCATGCAGATGACTATATTCGATAATTAGTAGAACTTAGAAAAATTGATTGCCAACTTTGAGTCATTTATGTTTAGATGATTCTCGAAGCCGCAAACTATTTTGAAAAAATATGACAGACAATTTCCTCCTCTCTTCACACGAAAATATCTTACACGTAAGAGGACTTCTAGAAACTTCTGACAATAACAACCCAATCAAGAATTGAATGAAAATACTTTAAAATAAAAAATAAAATCACAGTAAATTTGAGCAACATTTTGTAATATTTTAGTCAAACCTTTTTTTGAAGCCTGACCGAGCCGTCTTTTTTGCGAGAAAATCATAGTTTCAAATTTTTATTCTCGAAAGTTTTGATGTTATAGAATATTCCTGCATGGTTGATCGAACTCACAATCTTTAGCCCAAGGAAGAAGCGCATTATTCCACTGCGCTACACGGACAGTTGATTCTAATTGATGTTTTTGGCAAGCAATTGCATTTTGCTAATTATGCCCACTAACGACAACACTTACGGCGACTTCAAAGAGAACTTCCTAGTATTTGTGGTTTATCTTTTGTTACGCTTTTGGCAGGAAAAAGCGTCTATATGCCTATATATTAATCTATTATCACGAACACCCTCTTAATATGTCCTCCGGACATAAAAAACATAGCAATGCTGTCGCAATGTCCGAAGGACCATAATAACAATCATCATTACCATTATCATAATCGTTATCCTTATTGTCAGCATTATCATCATCATCAACATCATCATAATCATCACCAACGCCGATCAACGCAACAGTAGTCATTATGTCATTTTCTTCTTTGTCATTGATATCATCATCAACATTCTTTATGGTAATAGCGACCAATCAGTTTTAAGAAGCATAAGCAGAGATTTGTGTGGGACTTCGAGAATCTTCTCGACAAAAACCTAGTCACGTCTCAGTAAACGTCTCGTGAAATTTCTCTCCAAATATTTCCACAACGCAGTTGGCTGCTCTCATTACACACTAGCGAATCTATAATCACTCTCGGGATTTTGCCGCTAAATATCCAATTATGCTATAAGGATCTTGAATATTCTGAAACCACCAGCTAAAATTGAAATTTGGCAACAATATCCAGAACGCAACAAACGACTCCACTCTGCACAATGATAAATTACTCTATTATGCAAATGGCTTCGAGAATTTTTCTGATTGGACGAAAAAACCTAATTATCTAAATAAGAACTTCGACAACTTCTGTCAAATATTCGGCCACTATGAATCATCTACGTGTTTACAAATTCCGTAATTGTAGTCCGGTGGCCAGTTGAGATGACCTTGACATCGAGTACATATGGGTTTTTATTTTATATTCTGTTTATATGGTCATAGAAGACTCGAAAAAGCCAAACTTGCCCTTTCCAAGTGTTGGGCAAATTTTTTTATGACCTGCCGAAGATGCGTTATGTCCAAGGTAAAAAATTCATCGAGAAATTTTTTGTAAATTGTCAAAACATGGTATTGTTTGGTCTCATTCGAATGGAAATTGACTCTAGATTTCGAATATAGCATTCAGGTTAGTTTCTGTATTATCGATCAAAAGATATTGTTCAAGACATCTGATTTTTACAAAAATTATCTTTGGTTAGTTAGCATAGCTTGTACGTTAGTAAGTTATAGTTAGTTAGCTACTTTGGAAGGTACTAAAATAGTAAGAAATTTAGTAAGTTTATTAATTAGTAAGTGAGTTAGCTAGGTAATTAGGTAATTAGTTAGTTGGTCAGTTAGTCAGTTAGTTAGTTAGTTAGTTAGTTAGTTAGTTAGTTAGTTAGTTAGTTAGTTAGCTAGTTAGTTAGTTAGTTAGTTGGGTAGTTAGTTTTTTAGTTTAGCTAGCATAGCTTGTAAGTTAGACAGGTAATTAGTTAGCTACTTTCGAAGATATTAAGTTGGTTAGTTACTTAGTTAGAAACGGTAGTTAGTTAGTTAGGTAACTAGTTTGTTAGTTAGTCAGTTTGTTATTTAGCATAGCTTGCACATTACTCACTTAGTTAATTAGCTAATTTGGGAGATAGTAAGTTAGTTATTAAGTAAGTTATTAAGCTAGCTTATTAGTTAGTCAGTTAGTTACCTTGTAAGATAGTAAGTTAGTTAGTTAGTTAGTTAGTTAGTTAGTTAGTTTGTTAGTTTGTTAGTTAGTTAGTTAGTTAGTTAATAAGTTAGTGAGTTAGTAAGTTAGTTAGTTACTTAGCATAGCTTGTAAGTTAGTCAGTTAGTTAGTAAGCTACTTTGGAAGATACTAAGTTAGTTAGTCAGTTAGTTAGTAGTTGGTTAGTTAGATAACTACTTAGTTAGTAACTTAGTTAGAAAGATAATTAAATAGTTAGTGAGTTAGTTATTTAGTTAGCGAGTTAGCGTAGCTTTCAAGTTACTTAGTTAAGCTTAAAAATATGATGGGTGTTCCAAGTAATTCTGGCAGGCATTGTAGCTAGTTTGTTAATTAACTAACTAACTAACATATTAATTAACTAACTAACTAACCAACTAACTAACTAGCTAACTAACAAACTAATTAACTAACTAACTAACTATGTAGCTAAGAAACTAACTAGCTAACTAACTAACTAACTTACTAACTAACTGATTAAATAAATAACTAACTAGCTAACTAATAAAGTAACTTACGAACCACCTTACTACCTTCTAAAGTACCTGACGAAGTAACTGACTAGTTTCAAGGTATTCTAACTAAGTATCTTACTGACTATCTAAAAACTTAAGAAGCCAGCTTACTGACTAACTCACTTACCAACTAACTAACTAACTAACTAACTAACTAACTTGCAAGCTATGTTAACTAACTAACAATCTGGTAAACAAATTTATTAACTAATTAATTAAATTACTAACTAACTAATTAACTTACTAACTTACTATCTTCTAAAGTAGCTAACGAACTAACTGACTAACTGACTTACAATATTCGGAAATAGCTAACTAACAAACTGATTAACTTACAAGCTATGCTACTTATGTAACTAACTAACTAAATAACTTACTGATTAACTAACTAACTAAGTAAGTAACTACGTAACTAACTAGTGATAAGACTAACTAATAAAACAAACTAACTATTTAACTAACTAACAAACCAACTAATTAATAACCTAACAAACTAACAAACAAACTAAATTTTACTAACTAACTAACTAATTTGCTAACTGATTTACTAACTAACTAACTAAATAACTAGCTAACTAGCTAAATAACTAACTAACTAACTAACTAAATAACTAACTAACTAACTAACTCACTAACTAACTAGCAACTATCTAGCTAGTTACCTACCTAACTAACAAAGTAACTTACTAACTACCTTACTATCTTCTAAAGTAGCTAACGAACATAACTGACTTACAATAATCTAAAATAGTTAACTAACAAACTAACTGACATACTAACTAACTAACTGACTAACTAACTTATCAACTAACTAACTAACTAACTAGCTAATCAACTAACTAACTAACTAACTAACTAACTAGCTAATCAACTAACTAACTAACTAACAACTATCTAGCTAGTTACCTAACTAACTAGCTATATAATAAAGTAACTTACTAACCACCTTACTATCTTCTAGAGTAGCTAACGAACTAACTGACAAATTTACAAGGTGTTCTAACCAAGTAACTTACTGACTATCTAAAAACCTAACTAACTATCTAACTATCAAACTAACTTAATAACTAACTTAAAATCTTCTAAAGCAGCTAACTAACAAATTGACTAACTTACACAGGCTATGCTACTTAAGTAACTAAATAACTAAATAACTAACTGGCTAACTAACTAACTAAGTAAGTAACTATACGTAACTAACTAGCGATAAGACTAACTAATAAAACAAACTAACTATTTAACTAACTAACAAAGCAACTAACTAATTACCTAACAAACTAACAAAAAAACTAAATTTAACTAACTAACTAACTAATTTGCTAACTGCCTTACTAACTAACTTACTAACTTCCAAAGTTAACTAGCTAACTTACTAACATACAAGCTATGCTAACTAAAAAACTAAAGATAATTTTTCAAAGAACATTTTTCTTAGTTTTACTTTTTGGATTTTGTTGTAAAAATCAGATGTCTTGAGCAATATCTTTTGATCTATATATATACAGAAACAAACTTGAATGCTATATTCGAAATCTAGAGTCAATTTCCATTCGAATGAGACCAAACAATACCATGTTTTGACAATTTACAAAAAATTTTTCGATGAATTTTTTACCTTGGACATGACGCATCTTCGGCAGGTCATAAAAAGATTTGCCCAACACTTGGAAGGGGCAAGTTTGGCTTTTTCGAGTCTTCTATGACCATATAAACAGAAAATAAAATAAAAACCCATATGTACTCGATGTCAAGGTCATCCTTGAAATTCGCATTTGGCCACCGGACTATTGCTGCTCACCTAATTTGTTCAATGACGACCAATTACGGCAACTTCAAAGTTTAGTTCCTCGCATTTGTGGTTTATCTATTGTTACATTTTGGCAGAAAAAGCGTCTGTGTGTCTATGGATGGATACATGTATACATACATGCGTTCCACAAACACCCTCTTATTATGTCCTTCGGACATAAAAACTGTTTCTTCCCTTGGTTTCCTTAAAGTCGGCGACGACGTGGGCGCGTTTCTGTCATTGCTGCGGGGACGCTTACGACGCTATTATGGATACAAGACTTGGGCAGCGTAGCAGGGCTGTGCGCCTGCATCTGCATCTGAATGCAACATGCGTATTTTTAGCCATAATGCACTGGTTTGTCGCTTGATGCTAGGGTTCGTTATTATTTCTGTGGGTAATACTGGGTAAGTGAGTCGATGTTCGCATGGGCACGGCAGCAAATATTCATTCTCAATTCTCTGCATCAGGGAGCTTATAGAAAGCTTGTAGAGTTCTGTATGCTCTCTGCTCTTCTTCGAGGAAAAAGTAGCGCGGTATCAAGCCTCGTTTCGGTTTTGTCGCGCCTCCACTGCTACCGCTCCAACGCTCTTCTGCGTTTTGTGTCTGTGCAGCAGTTTTCAAGTCAAGTTGCAATGCAAAGAAGGGACAAGTTTGTTGGAAGAGAGAGCACTTGATTTCAAGTGGAAATCTGCGGAAAATTGGCATTCTAACAGCTATAACCCCTGTTTACTCATTGAATTTCTGTTGCAGTCCGGAGATCTCTCAGGTTTTGCCGCAAAACGTATCGAGAATTCATTGCTCCCAGTGCGTCTTGTCCAGAGACTGGCCTAAAGGCCCTTGCCTGTCAGAGTGGCCCGGAGTGGCCTAGCCAAAAGAAAGCACAGAACCTTCCAAATTTTGAAACCGAAGCTCATACCTACAGTCATGTCTTGCGTTCATTTATCAGCTAGAGAAGATGTTTTAGGGAGAGCTAAAAATTTCTTACAAAAATTTAAAGAGGGTAACAAGGTGAGTCAGCATCCCATTTGTGAAAATGTTGAAGGTTCTTTCTGGCAAATATAAAATATTTTTCCAAAGATTAATGACATTGATGACTGTTAATTAGTTGGTATGATTCTTTCTGCAGCAACTGGTTTGCTCAGTATGCAAAGAAGACTCAACATCGAACCTTTGGCTTTGCCTTTGTGTGAGTTAATGTGATATTACAGTATTTTTAGGCTATACAATCTGGTATCAAATTGACCTAATTTGCCCCACCTTTGTTTTGCCCAACTTTCTTTTTGCCCAAGCTGGTCTTTTGGTTCATTATTCTTTGTCGTTTCACCCAATTCCAGATCGGAAATCATGCAAGTTTCAGCCGACGGGTCAGTGCGAGCAGATTGGGAAAACAATAGGCTAATTAACATCACAATAGGTGAAACAATAGGAAAGGTGCGAGCATCATTGCGAGTGGGAACAAGATTTCCAACCTGGACCCAATTGCCCTAGACTGGCATCTCTACTGTGCACACTGAAGGCTCTTGTTTTTAAAACAAAAGGGGTATTGTTTTCTATTGTTTTAGCCTGATTGCCATTGGTGCACGAGATGCACACAACAATGCACACAACAATGAAAAGGAAGTTGGGTGAAACAGAGATTGAAATCTGGGCAAATCGACCTGATACCTTAGAAGTTTAAGCAAAAAGAATTTTTAGCAAATTAAAGGTTGGGCATAACTTATAGAATGCAAGCAAGCAACATTTATTGGTAATGCAGCTCAGGGTTTCAGGGTTTCTGGCATCTATCAAGGTAGCTTATGTGGACCTGCAGCTTGTGTCCCCACAATGATATTCTAAAACAAATACTGGGTACTCATTTACTGACCTCAGAAGGATGGACAGCTGAGTTTGTCTGTAGGCCTCAAGATCATGAGCTGAACACCATGGCCACTTCGGCCACACTACCTATTTAAATCCAGTAATTTTCAAGGAGCTTTGCCCCTTCCCTGGTCTTTCATTATACCCATTTTATCATACTGTGTTTCCTTTTCAGGAAAATTGTGAATATGTTGGATGTGAGACAAAAGATCGGAGCCATTTTATAGAGCATGCCAAGGTGAGTTTTTTGGGACAAGTTGTAATAAAGGTGAAATTAAAATGTCTTGCAAGGTTGATTCAGTTTAACAACAGCATGTTGGCACAAAAATACCACCACATCAAGCATAATAACCCACAACAGTAGTGCTTATCCACCACAGTTTGCAAAAGAATACCACCACATCAAGCATAAGAGTGGACCAAAGAAGTGTGTATCCACCACAGTATGCAAATTTACTATGCACATCAAGCATAATGATCCACCACATCAAGCATAATAATCCACCACATCAAGCATAATAATCCACCACATCAAGCATAATAAACTACCACAGTAGTGGGTATCCGACACAGTACCTCAAATGAGTTAACCAGAAGGCTAACTCAATCAATTTTCTGTCTCCCACGTACAAAAGGCGTTATGTTACTGCCAAATGTTACCCATTGACAAAGAATCTAGTTTATAGCACTGACTTTTTTTCTATTGTTGTCATGGTCAAAAACCCAAGACATTGACATTCAAAGCATTCTGACATGAGTTGGTCTTCTGAGGCCTTCTGCCTAAGATTCCTATTCTGTGGCAGTTTGCAAAATTACCACCACAGTTTGCAAGAAATACCACCAGAGTTGTTAGTGATTTTAGATTTGCTAGCCTGTGTAGTGAATGAAAGTGTTTATTGTCTGTTTTTCTAGGATGCTGATCACTACATCTGCACTCTGCTGGATGACCTTGGAATTGTCTGTTTAAAATGCAACAAGAGATTTCAACAAGATGTGAGATACAATTTGCTTAAACTCTGATGGATGTCAACTTCTGACTTCTTCCCCTTTTCAATACTTAAAGTTCTTTTGACTTTAGAATTAGAAGTATCTGTTGTTCATGTTGTGATTGTTTTTATTCTAGATGTTGTTAGAAAAAGCAGAGTTTCTAGATGAAGAGCCTAAACCAAAAGGTCTGTTTGAAAATTTAGGGTACTGTGTGGGTTTTCATGCTTTGTAATCTGTGAGGAGGGGCCTTGAAAGCTGAATACTTTGACCAAAAGAGATTTTCATCTTCATATTTTTTGCTGCAGAATTGTTTAGATATTGCTTTTTGAAAACTAACTGAATATCCAGGGGTACCAGAGCATGAGGGCAACAGGGGCAATTGTCCCCCTTGCCCTCATAAAAATTGTGAATTTCTTTGATTTTCCTATTGTTTTGCCCTGAATTTTTTTCTTCTGCCCCCACTGCCTGGTGCCCCAATGCCTTGCTTCCAGCACCTCTGTGAATATCTAAAAGAGTTCTAATTGAATTACGAGTTCATATTTCTAATAGAGCAAGTTCATATCATTTGGGTTGATGGGATTTCCATAAACAGCTAAACAGCTTACTTTGTTCAAAGCAATCCAAGCCAATGGTACTGTTCTAATGTTAACGAAAATACGAAATTAAGGTCTGTTTTATACTTTGTTTTGCTTTCCAGGGCTTTGTGGATTAGCAAATATGGGAAATACCTGTTATATGAACTCAGCTTTGCAGTCTCTTTCGAACTGGTAAGATTTGTTTTACAGTAGTTAATTTGAGTAAATATATTTGAACTTATCAAGGTTGTTTCTGACCCCGTATTAGACATGCTAGTCATCACTTATCATGACAAACCGTTGATATTTATTAGGGCAACGTTTTGGGAAAGATCTATCTCCCGTCATCCATCGGGCAATGGTTTCTCTCTTACTTATTGCATAGGTAGAATAAAAGAGTGTGAGCTTTGTTTCTGGTGCTCAATTTCTAGAATTTGTGGCACCCAAGTCGGGTTCAGTGCTACTTTTGATGTTATTCAATCTACTTTTCTGTATCTTACATGACCTGACTTGACTTGACTTGACTGTACTTATGTTGACTTTCCTCTCGTTTGTTGGGGTCCCAAGATCAAATCTACTCAAAAGCATCTGCTGCTTAGGTAGTACCATTACTGTCCAATGTCAAGAGCCTTTTTAACAAATTGTCCGAGTGCCGCTGCCTTCTTGAAAAAGGGAAAGTGTTTAAGCTGATTGGTGTTTAAATCACAATGCCAGTTCAGCTTGTTATACTCTGAGGAGTGTCAGACGAAAATAGCTTTCTGAAAATGTTTCCGTTGTTTCTTGCAGTTTTGAAATTTTGTACTGTCCAAAGACTATTTAAAGGAATCAGTATGAGCAACGCAATATTAGAACGACAACAGTGGCCTGCAGTAACCTAAAAGTAAAAAGTAAAGTAAAGTTGCCGTTTTTGAGTCTACTACTAGCCTAGGGCTACTCAGTCGACTTTACACTTTGCCCCTGGTCTGGATGCATTAGCATATAGCAGGGTGCAGCCACACACGGCGCTCATAACTACCGACCAGGTACCCATTTATACACCTGGGTGGAGAGAGGCACATTTGTGTTAACAACTTAACCAAGGTTATTACCTCTGCAACACAAGTGGAAAGACCGTGGCTCGAACCCACAACATTTTCGTTGTGAGTCCAGCACGCTAACCACTGCGCTACAGAGACCACAACCTAGATACCCTAACCCTGCAAAGAAAAACATTTTGAACGCTGAATTGTTGTTAAAACTTGTCTTATTTTCATCACATTTTTTGTTTTAGTCCCGCCTTGACACAGTTCTTCTTGAAATGCGAGCAGTTTATACAACCAACAAGTAACGGAAAGTTGAATGTTGCTGCCGAATATCACAAATTGATCAACACAATTTGGGATCCTCAGAGGTGAGTTTCTTATCTTCTAGTCCATCGGTGCAAGAAGAATAGACAGCTGAATGGTGGAAGAAAACAGTTAATGGGGGCCCCTTTTTACATCCAATCTTAACATCTCTCGCACAGAGAAAAAATTGTTTTGGAGGTTTGAAGATTGTGCTCTTTCACTGTCCTTGTTTTGTCAATAGATCATTGAATTGTTGTTTACAGTTATTATGATTATTGTTTGTTTATTGCACAACATTGTTTACACATCCTCTAAACATTAATATGTTTCTGTCTTCAAGGCAAAGGTTCTTTACACCATCGACACTGGCAAGAACTTTTAGAATTGCATACCCACATTTCAGAGGCTACAGTCAACAAGTGAGTGATTCTTTTGCTGCAGAAACTTGAATATTTTGGCTCTACAGCTCAAGCGAGACTCTGACTTAGAGTCATCTAAGTCTCAGGGCCTCCCGCTGTTAAACTCATTTAACTTAAAACGTTTTAGCCTGACAGTGTGAATAAGTTGTTTTGTTTCATCAAGGACTCTCAAGAGTTCCTACGCTGTCTTATGGACCGACTACACGAAGATCTTAAAAGGCCTGTCATGAATCTAAAGTCTAAAAAGCCTTCTCAGCATTGTAGAAAGAATAATTTCAATCATCACAGCAAAAAATTACTTGGTGGAAATACTGCTACGGAAGGTAATTTTTGGATTTCCAATAATTTTTAGCACTTCGGCTAGTGTGTCTATAAGGTTTTATCTCAAGAAATTTTGTCATGATCGTAGTTTAGCAACTCAGATGATAAGAGCTGAAGAAATCAACTTCAAATAGTTGACTGATAATTGCATGAATGTTGAATGAAAGTTTCGCTGATTGTTTTAAATTGCATGCTTTATAGGCTACAATGTCGGTCTTAAAACATTGATTGTAGCTTTAACTAAATTAAATGAAAAGAACTTATGTATCAAACTCCAAATAGTTGAATGATAATTGCATGAATGTTGAATGAAAGTTGCACTGATCGTTTGATATTGAATGTTTTATAGGCTACAATGTTGGTTTTAAAACAGACGTAGACATGGATGTAGATTATTATGAAAGATCAAGTGACCAAGAACATGAAGATAAGGATACAAAAGAAGGTAATGTTTAATAGTTTTTGAGTGGTACACAATTTCAAAATTGCAGAAACAGCGGAAGCAGAAGCATAAACGTAAGAAACAGAGAGATTCAGTTTGCTAGGGCGGAATTTACCCAGATCAGAGCCGCAAAACGTTGTTGACCTTCCACCAAACATGAAATTTTTGTAAACAACCTTCCTCATTTTAACATGATATAAAATTGCCAAAAACATTCAGACAGACTCCTGCACGCACGAGACAAAAACATGTACATAGGGACCTTCCCAGGTCTCTTGTATGTTTTGGCATAAATGGTGGGAATCAGGCTTTAATATCTGGGAGGCTCTACAAAGGGTTGACAAGATGATGACCAAGCAGGCCTGATTTTTCTACTTTGATTAATTTTGAAATGCAGTCTAAACCAAATGCATGCAGTTTGTATGATTTTAAATAATTCAATGTATTTGTTCGTGATTTATTGTCCGCATTTGAATTAGCTGTCGCAAAAATATAAAAAGTCGTTCTACTACAAAACCTTCCTCATTTTTTGCCAAAACCTTCCTTCAAACAAGGTGTGTAGGTTTGCAGGTTTTTTGCATCTCTTACCCAGATGTGGATCGAAATGCACTAGTTTTATGATAATCGAACCATTAGCTTTGCCATGTGAATTGCGACTGCAATATAAATTGTAAACTCCCTCCTTTGATTAAGTGTAACTCTTATCTAGCTTTGTCTGTTCTGTGATTATTGTCCCACACGTCTTCAGCATTTACCTAATCTTCAGTTTTATTTCTTGTAGAGACTGCATCCAAAACATATCACAGTATCATCACTGATGTATTTAATGGAAAACTCACGAGTTCAGTTCAATGTTTGACTTGTCATCGAGTAAGTTTTCTACGAAAAATATTTAACGAAAAATTGCAGCCACTTTCATTCCTATGATTACTTACAGCTCACACGGTGATTGACCTCAGGAAATCGAATAAGGCCTAGGCCAAACGATCAAACATTGTTGGTCAAACATTTGAAATTTGCTTGTCAAGAAAAATGTTTGACCGTTTGGCCACGTCCAGAAACATTGCTCGTCTAACATTTTTTGCTTGCGTCTAAAACTTCTGTTAACAAATTTACCCAGTATTTCATGTTTCTTTTCTAGATATCTACTACGATTGAAAACTTTCAGGATCTTTCTCTTCCAATACCGGGTAAGTTGTCAAATTTTCCATCAACTTAAACATAAAGTAAAGGACATTTGTTAGACACACATACTTGCTGTCATCGCAAAATATGGGATGCTATGCTCAGCATAGGGGGTCACTAAAAACAGAGCTAATCCAAGCAGTGCGACCCGTGTTCTTCCTCTTAATGTGACCACACCTTTTGGTTCCTTTTGCCGTTTTACCTGGAATTGCAGACCTTAAGTTGGTGCAGAGTTACCGTCCCTCCTTTTTTCTCAAATTTTTTGAAATTAATTGGAATTTAAGGAACTTTTTTTTTGACTGATTTTTTTGTTATTTTCTGTTTATTGACTCTTTCGCTAAATGGATGTTTTTAATTAAATTCCCAATTAAGTAACTCGGACTGTGAATCTTAATACTAAAACTGGTTGTGCAAATGCGCTTATCATAAGCGCTGTGGATCTGGTTAAGGACATTGCGAGACAAAGATCAACCCCTCACGCGCACAGAACACTCAAAAAGTTGATGATACTTGCACCATATCTAAAAATATGTCCATATTTTTAGGGAAAGACGACCTAGAGAGAATTCATACGCAATGTTCTCCTCATTCAATGTCATTTTCATCTGATTTATACGAACAAGGATGGCTGTCTAGTTTCTACGATTGGTTAAAAAGGTAAAATATGTGATACCGTGCTATTTCTATTAAACGCCCAGGCGTTTATTAAGTTTTAGTGGGGCGTTTGTTAAAAGGGGGCCTTTCAAAGTAGGGCTTATTGCATAATTTTTCTAGTTTCAAGGCTTTCGAACCCGTCAGAATTTTCATAAGAACATCTCATCCTTCACATGACGAAAAGATAGCCCTTCAAAAGTCCTCCACATTACTGGACACTCTCCACGTTACTGAAAGATAGCCCTCCACATTACTGAATGACATCTTTCACATTACTGCAAAAAGCGCTCCAACTTACTGAAAGATAGTACTCCCCCCTCTACATTACTGTGCATCCTCCGAAACCCTCCACAATTCTGAAGATATTCCTCCAAATTACTGAACAACCGCTACATTACTGCAAAAATCCCTTCACACATTACTGCACATCCTCCACAACACTGCGCAGACGTTACGTATTGTGATTATAAGTATTCAGTTCTTCTGTTTGGGTTTCTATTGTACTGTATGTACAATTTTTTTCTGAAATTCTTATTCTTGAAGAAGAATGATATAGTTTCGCTAAACTGAGAAACCTTGGTCACTTTCCTCAATTTTTCAGTTGGTTTGTTGGACCACAAGTCTCGTTACACGATTGCTTGGCGGCTTTTTTTGCAAAAGATGAATTAAAAGGTTAGACGTTTTGGATTTGTTGTATGATATCCTATCTTGCATGGAAACGTTTTAATTACGTTTTTTTTGTTTTCTTAAATAACCTTCATCTTACACCCTGTTTACACGAGAGAAACTAGATCGGTTCTGGTCCGATTCAGTGCCAGTTCTGGCTCTTTTTCAATGCCTATACACGAGAAGAACTGGATCGACTCCAATCCGATCAAGAAATATTTGACTACCGTATTTTTTGAGTCGGGGTATGTGGTACCACACTTCTTGCTACAAAGTTACTTCAGAATTGCATATTTTGGAATTCTGATGCAGAAAATTTAACGAAAAGAAAATTATATATTCTGGTAAATTCTTGTAGGCTTTATTCACACACTTTGAGTGGGGTCTGTGTCCGTACCCGATCCAAAGCGCTTACACGCGATCTAAAAAGAACCAGAGACGAGCTGGCTCTACTTCTAAACAGGTCTAGAACTGGCTCTGAACAGTGCCAGTAATGGTACGGATCCAAGAGTTCCCTTGTAAACGAAAGGCTTTGTCGAACATAAACTAGCTCTGGATCTGAGGTGCTGGACCGATCCAGTTTTCTCTTGTAAACGGGGTTTAAGTTTCAGATCTCGTCAAGTACATATGGAGTTCACTTGGCGTAAATTTCATTTTTATTTTTCAATTTTTCAAGTAAGATAAAGGTAGAGCTCAAGCCATACAAACTTTTTTCCTTATTTAGGTGACAATATGTACAACTGCGAAAAATGCAACAAGTGAGTTAGTTTTATTTCCTGATTTTACATATATACAGCACTTAATAAAGTTTGTTTTATTCAGTGATCAACTGACTATTTTTTTACTTTTTCTCAAGATTACGAAATGGTGTAAAGTATCTTCGAGTCCTTTCATTACCAGAAGTAGGTATACATTTAGCGATATTTGTACACTAGGCAGAATTGCTACCAGATACTTTATATCATCGAGGGGGGCGACTCAAAAAAGAGGAATGATGTATGCAGCTAGTTCTTTGACGTTTCCAGGAAAAAAGAGTTATTTTTTCAAATTTTTCCTGATTCGCTGTGGCACATATATACTACCCCGTCTATAGTAGTCGCCGCCGCACCCCACCTCATGTAATATACATTTAAATGTGGTTTTGCGTCTTACTAAAGCTTATGCCTCGCTGCAATGCTTGCCACAGCGACCTGAAACACCCTTTAACTGTCATATATTTCTGCAGTTAACTATATTTCAAGCCGTATTATGTAGACTAAACCCTCCCTCCCACACAAAGGATTTAATAAGATATGGTACAATTATTTTTTTTGTAAATCGTGATTTTTCCACGAGTCCAATGAAATGGTCAACTAACGATGCAAGTCATACAGCCCAAGGCTTTCCTCCCATTGGGCTTTGTGTCCTGGCTATCTTAGGCCTGTTTATGTTTTTCCGAATGGCAAAGTAAAATGAGAGGAGAAAATTTTGTTGTAGCTATGACTACTTGGAGAGTTACTCTGCAACTTCATTTGGCTCTTTAGCTTAGTGGAAACGTCGTTGACTCTCTGGGTTGCAGTCCAAGTTCGAATTTCATCAGTTTTGTCATGTCGCTTGTAGGAAAGTCTATCATAGTGTTTGCCTTTCAAGAAAAATAAACATGAATATGAATGTATGTATACACTGAAGGCGGCTAAATAGTTGAAACACAAAGCCAAATTAGAGGAGAACCTTGAGCTGCATGATTAGGAGAGATACTCGATAATTTCATTGGGCTCCTAAGCTCAGTTCAATGGTCATTGGCTCTCGCGTCATGGAGTGGTGCAGTCCGGGCTCGAATCCTATCAATTGTGGTATGCCACTCGTGGATAAGATAAATCAATCTAAATGTCTGTGTGATGTAGTTGTTTTTATTGTTCATAATATAAGATTTTTTGCCCTGCAGACATTGTGCATACATCTAAAAAGATTTCGTCATGAAATGGCGTATTCTTCGAAGATTGGTAGTTATGTTATGTTTCCTGTAAATGGATTGGATCTTAAAAACTTCACTGGGCAAGGTACATGCAATTTATCAAGAACCTGTATTCTACATTTCGTATAAAAATCTATGACTATATATCCTCTTTCAAGTGGTTTCTTATATTTCCATCCATTCCTCCTCCCACCACCCTTTCTGCGTGTCCCTTGATTTAGTCAGTGTTTCAGACTTTTTTCAATTTGGCCCCAGCATTCTCTCGTCTTACGTCTACCCACTTCCCTAATGTCTTTTTCTGCCTTTAATTCCGATTGTTTTCTTTCTCGTACATGCGTGCACCTATTTGACATCACGTTATGTCGTCTCTCTTTGCTTCTACCCCCCCCCCCTTACTTTTTGTCTATCTCTCACTTTCTCTCGCGGGTGCATTCATGTGTCGCATAGCTTGAACGAAAATAGCGGCATGAAATGGCATACGGTCAAGTAAATCTGAGAACAAATTTTGGGATATGAAATTTTTAGAAAACAATACGAAGAATTGGCAGTTTTCAAACAAAATATTATTGGTCCTCGTGAATTATTGGAGAGAGATCTCATAATAGCCGGGTTAATAGCCGGGTTAATAGCCCGGGTTAATAGCCCGGTTAATAGTCGAGATAATAGCCGGGCTATTTTCCTGGGGGAAAACAGTGATTACTTTGGTGGCAAACACAAGGAGTGTTGTAGGCACTTGCCCCTTATCTTAATGTTTAAAACAAGCCCTGTGATATTTTGCCTCCACCTCTGTTATTCTCCCTCCTATTTGCTAATTTTGTCGTCTGTTGTTCATGTTATGTTGATCAAAGGGCGTTTTAGCATATCTGATGCGTTTAATCTTTTTTTCTAGACTGTACATCAAAATGCACCAGTTATGATCTTTGTGCTGTAATCACTCATTTTGGCACCGTTGGAGGTAATGATTATTATCATACTCTCGTATCTTGTTTTTTGCACATTTAGTAAAACAGAGGAGTGCGTTTGTGCTTTACTATTTAACTACCGTGGAACTCCAGAGGAACTGTCTTTCGTCGATTGATGCCTGATTTAACGTGCAAGGAACACGGAGCCAGAGAAAGACCAGAGAAAATGACGAGCGTTTCGTATTAACAATCTACTGAACTATCTACTGAACTAAATATTTACAAAGAAACATAGGTATTTACAGCTGTGGTGAGATCGTGAAGGAAATGCAACGAGAATTGAGAAGCTAGACAAATAAGGCAATGATTGAAGTAACACGGGAATGGCCTGGTGCGATGATGTAATGCAGGCATGTGTGCGTGTTATGAATGACGTGGGTGATGTCGAGATAATGAGATGCATTGTTGATAGATGTAAAACAACAGAATGAATTGAAATTGCCTAAATGAGAAGGGAAGGCCTAAATTAAAGAAATGTCTTATTCACTACACATCCCTCACATGAAATCACTGAAAGTCAATTCAAGTTGTCCTTCCCATTTGAGGGTATATTTTGTGTTATGTGTATCTATCTTTGATAGTTTTTATTTTGCTTTCTTTTTGAGGTGGACATTACGTAGCTTACGCTAAAAATTGCGTCAGTAACAAATGGTATGAGTTCAATGACTCATTGGTATTAGAAGGTAAGCATTGTGTTTTAAACCTAGAATTTATACATATACCTGTAACTATACTTTTTCCATACCAAGACTTGTTTTTACCTTTACCTTTATCTATAACTATGCCGATACCTAGGTCTATGCCTATGTATACCTTACGTTTCGCTATATCTATATCTGTACATAGAACATTTTCCTATACCTATATCTATACCTATACCTATACCTATACCTATACCTATATCTATAACTATACCTATAAAACGGTATATCTAAATATCTATATCTTTACCTGGAACCTATGCCTATACCTTGAAGCTATAACCTTTACTAATACCTATGCCTAGAACCTATACTCATACCTACCCATACCTATGCCTAAGCCTATACCTATGCCTAAACCTCCCTGTACTTCAGCCTATAACTAGAACGTACTAGACCAATTCCATTACCCATACCTTTTAAATACCTACATCTATACCTATATCTATACCTATAAACAGCTCTACCTATGACCTAGAACCTAGCTAAGCTATACCTATACCAATTACCTCGAACCTGTTCATATTCATTAGCTTGATGTGTTGTTGTATTAAATGATATTCTCTTTGCTTTTAGTGTCAGAATACGAAGTAGAAAATGCTGAAGCCTACTGCCTCTTCTATACGTAAATATATATATTTTTTTATTCCTTTTGGTGGTATTGTTGTATCGTTCATATCTTTCTTTCACAACACTGTACCCTTGTTTATTTTCTTTTAGTAAACGATCCTCGATTGACCAAAAATTTCGTGCCTCTGCCAGAGAGAGGATAAACTATATGAACTCATCGGTAGATGTTTTTTTTATCAATTGGTTACTTTAATCTTCTTCCCATTCTCCTTCATCTTCTTTTTCTCCCTCTTTATTCTTTTTCGAAATTGCGATAAAAGGTGGGAGCATCTTTGGACATAATTTAAAAGCTTTTACCGCCTGACACTGCTCAGAATATAAACGTCAGAAACAGACGGACAAGATTGACTAATTTGAATATATATCCAGATTAGACTCATTACACATAAGTTCCACTCTTCGCAAACAGCATTGACAGCCTTCAACAACAGCAACAACCATTAACATGAAAAATTGCTCAGAGTTGTTCTAAGCGACCAAAATCTAAGTCAAGTGGTTCTTTCAAGTGGCTCAAATGATTCTAAGCGATCAGCAGTTCTGAGCGACTTATCTTTACTGGCCTAAGGAGCGAAACCTACGACACATGGAATAAGTGTATATCCAGTTGCTGACTGAAATGCAAAAATTTGAAGAATGAAGCTGAGTTAGTAGCCATTCAGTCAGCTTCACCTTCTGTTTGATGCATTTCAATCTGCATCTGGGTATCTATTCTGCCTTACTCGATTGTTTCTGTCCGTTTCTGACGTTTACATTTAGGTGTGTCAGACGAAAAATGTTTTAGTGTATCCAAAGATCTTTCCGCTTTTTATCAAAATTATATAAAATCTTCTTCATCATGAATTTTATTGCAAGTATCTGTTTAAAGCAATTGCTATTTTTCTTCTCTGTTTTAGAACTATCCTGATGGTGTTTTCGTTTCAAGAGAATGGCTTACGAGATTTGAAACATGTTGCGAACCAGGTTTGTTTCATGTTCTTTGCTTATTTCTGTTTTCCGGTGTAGTTCCACAACTCTCACTTTAAGAGACGAGCGTTTCAGCTTAGGCCTTCGGTGAAGATTTATGACCGAGAGAATAAGTCGAAGAGTCCAATTTAAAGGGATCGTCGTTTAACTTGGGTTTCCCAACGAATTATATTGGTCATCAAACTGTATTCCGTTAGGCCCTGGCCAAATGATCAACCATTGTTTTCAAACATTTGAGATTTCTTTGTGAAACACAATGTTTGACCATTTGGCTACATGTGAAAATATCGCTCGTAAAACGTCTTTTGATGTTTTTGAAGTTTTTAAAAGAAATTACTGCAGGAATTCTGCTTGACAAGCTATGTTTGCGACCTGTGGCTAAACGGTCAAGCATAGCTTGTGAAGCAAAATCTCAAATGTTTGACCAACAATGTTTGATGGTTTGGCTAGGGCCTAAGTTGATTGGTGTTCGAAAATACAATATAAATTTAGCTTCACTTTTCTGATTGTTGCATTTCGATGCGCATCTAAGTTATATTCAGCCTTAGTCAATTGTTTGTTAGGGAAAAAATGCTTTTAAGTATGTCTAAATATATTTTCGTTTTTCGTCTACCCTACATATTAATAATTCCTCATTTTCATTTCTTTCAGGACAGATTTCAAACTATGACTTTTTGTGTCCTCATGGAGGTAAGGATTCAACTACTTGTTCATATAGTACTAATGCTACTAATAATAATACTACTGAAGAAGGCAGGTGCGAAGGATATTCATAGGCTGAATGCCTTGACGAGCTACTCATGTTTGCTGTATAGACAAAATAGCGTTAATTTCAACCTGAGAAATGAGGATAATTGTGTTTTCAAATTTGTCTTCCTTACCTTTTAGATGTGCCTCCAAACATTATGCCACAAATCAAGAAATTCGTTACATTTATCCCAAGAGATTTATGGGAAGCTTTCCAGTCAAGGTTGGCATTATATCTCTTGATTGAAATGTATCTTTCCTCCAAAATTATGAACTTTTATTAAAGAAATCTAGTACCTAGTACCCTACAAAAGGTACTTTATTTCTTACCTAAGGTCGTTCAGAGTGTACAGAAAACTACGGCGAGGATTCTTTTAAAATTATTGGTAGAGTAAGATCATTGTTCCATTGAAGCATTTTGGAATCTGTCCACATCAATACCTAAAGGCCGGTTCTGTGTAGACTAAAAGACTTCGTTTTCTCACTTGGATTCTTCAGTTAATTCTATTGGTCTTCCCGCTGTACCTGAGAGCTGATTGGTGTACGAAACACAATACCAAGCCAGCTTCACTTTTCTGATTGGCGCATTTCGATGTGCATCTGGCTATCAATTCGGCCTTAGATACTAAAGGTACTAATCTATAAGGGTACTAATTAGAACTGTTCTGCAAATGTAACAAGTTTAATATCAAAACTAAAAGGGCGGTTCTGTGTAGACAGAAAGAGTTCGTTTTCTCACTTGGACTCTTCAATTAATTTTATTGGTCTTCCCGCTGTAGCCGGCTAGCTGATTGTTGTTTAAAACACAATGCCAGTTCAGCTTCTCTTTCCGATTGGTGCATTTCGAGCCGCATCTGGGTATAAATTCCGCCTTAGTTCTTTGTTTCGGTCTGTTTGTGACGTTCATACTCTGAGAAGTGTCAGACGAAAAAAGGTTTTAAGTGTGCCAGAAAATGTTTCTAATCTAATCCTTATCGTACAGAAGGCAAAACATTTATACAATAGGTAGCCTGTTATCTCGGTAAAAAAGGTGACTAAAAAACTGAATGAAATGCATGAAAGTAAGAAACTATAATCCGAAAATTCAACAGAAATTTTATTATGCGTTCACAATTTTTATTAGGTATGGAGGAGGCCCAGAAGTTAGTTCATTGAACGAGTGCATAATTTGCAAGGTATTTTTTTACTTTGTTAATCCAAAATTACCATATTTCATTATAGTATATCTCCCTGTGTACGGTGCATTTGCATCTGCATGTTCACAAGATTGCCAGCAAAGTACCCTCTACTTCCTGGCTTTTTTTTATCTTCTTCCTGGCTTTCTTTTATCTTATAACCAAAAATAAAAGAACTATCTCAAGGCTAAGGGTCGAAAGTGAATGCTCTTATATGTGGGTTTTTTGCTGTACTTAAAGGTATCAGACTAGTATTTAGTCAGGTTAAAACCAATGAATTTACTTAATACCACTAGGTACACTCTTTTATTGATGAGAAACTAGGCTTTTTCAGAAGTTTCTTAATTTTAAGAGAATTTTGGTACTGAAAGTTTCTTAGCAGTTTCTTAGGGATCAAAGTTTTTTTAATGCCAAAACAGGTAATTGACACTTTCATTTGACAAATAGAAGAAGCAATACTATTCAAGTTTGCATGAGCTGTTTTTTGTAGAAATAGACACTTAACATGTAACAAAAGTTCATTTCTCGAGCCTAGATTTCTAATTCTAAAGATTGTTGAGACCTGCGAGTTTCTTAGCATTTTGGATCGACTATTGAAAGTTTCTTAACCAATATTGATTTTAGTTCTGAGTTTCTTATAAACGAGTTTCTTGCAAAAAAAGAGTGTATAGCATGACTTTACAAATATGTCGTAAGTATTTTTATTTCTACATATAGGAACTTGCAAAGAGACGGGAGTCTGAATCAAGAACGTTTACAAAGGTGAATTTGTATTCGAATTTCCCTCGCTTTCAATTTTTCTATTTCTAGACTTAACAAATGAATGTTTTTTTTAAACATTAGGACCTGGTGAAACGATCACACATTGTTTATCAAAACATTTGAATTTTACCGTTTGAGTGAGTCGCAAAAGAATGCTTGTGAAACATTTTTTGTTTCAAAGCAAGCAAAAAATTTTTTTGAATATTTTCAAAAACATGGCACAACGAATTTGCTTATTTCTGCTTGTCAAGAAATGTCTTGTGACGTGGGCAAACATTGCTTGATATGCAAATTTAAAATGTTTATCAAACAACTTTTAATTGTTTGGCCAATGACTTAGGGCGTACTTTTTTGGTTAGGTTCTGTTTTCAGCAGACGTCTTCTGTTTTCGGCAGACGTCGAAACGTATTTTTTGGTACAGTCTTCTAAAAACGGCAGGTTTCGCAGGCCTCCAAAACCTTCTACTGCCGGAGCTGGAAGGTTTCGCAGACTTCGCAAGGAATCTCGTTCTGAAGTTGTATATGTTTGAAACGGGCTGCCCTTAAGAAATTATCGGCATCCCTTAAGAACGGCGCATGCTCAAATAAATTTCACAAGTATGGCAGCCAAGGAAGCGGAAGCCGTGTTCGATCTGCCTACGATTTTCGGCAGCCGTGTTTTTTTGGTAAAAGAAACTTCTCTGTAAAGTCTACAGTTCTCAGAAACCGGAGAGTCTGCCAAAAACATAGTGACGAAAAAAATACGCCCTTAGTTATCGATTAGTGGCTGTTGTATTTTGGTCTGCTTTTTCGTCACTGACTCATAATGGCTAGTTGTTTTGTTCTCTTTAGTTGAATGAAGTGTTCCAGAAAGAATTAGATCCAGAAATAGCTTATTGTTTAAGCATTTCTTGGTATAAAAGATGGAATGCATTTACCAAAGGAGATGAACTAGGTATGAAATCACTTCTTTCAAATGAATTTTATTGGTTTTAGAAAGTCGCAAGTGCTGTCAGAGTCTGGCAAGTGAAGTACATGTTAAGGTGAAAGTGAAGTTATGTATTTCTGGCGCCAGCAGTTATGATCTTAGTAGTAGGCTAACTAATCGAGACCTCGACCATAGCTGTGACGCTATCGTTGCTGGAACTTGAACCCCGACCTCGCTGAGCGTCTGACACCACCAGCCAGCTTGAGTAGGCCACGACCTCACAGTACCTTCATTTTCCCTGTCCTTGTAATATCAAAATCAGAACAATTTTCATTTTAGACCCACCAGGACCAGTAGACAACTCAGATATAAGTGAAAAGAAGGATGACGACGTCATTTTGAAAGAAGGTATATCATGCTTTTTAGTTTTGTAGCAACTTAAAAAAGTTTTCATAATAGCTACCTAAAATAACTTCAATTTACCCAAGAGCAAGCTAGTCCCAATGGTGAAGGTCAAGGTAATGGTGTGTTAAGCTCCTGGCGCTAGATTTTCCAAAGCAGATAAACTCGTGAGACTTTCACCCAACCCATGCCTCTGCCGTATCTGGGTCTCAATCTCCGAGCTCGCTAACCTCTTGACACAACACGCTAGCTGGATTAGACCACGACGCCACAGCCCCTTATATGTGGGGGCCAGAGCTGAGGGTGCCAATGATAGGTGAAATAATGAGACCTGTGACTCTACCGTACCTGATGCTCGAACTCCGACCTCGCTAATTTCTTGACACCATAAGCTAGCTGGATTAGACCACGACGCCACAGCCCCTTATATGTGGGGGCCAGAGCTGAGGGTGTCAATGATAGGTGAATTAATGAGACCTGTGACTCTACCGTACCTGATGCTCGAACTCCGACCTCGCTTATTTCTGGACACCATAAGCTAGCTGGATTAGACGACGCATCAGCTGTCGGCAAGGGGCTGAATATTGATTACACGCTTTTTTTTATAAGGAACCTACCTCAAGGCCAAGTTCTTAAAGTTCCTTATTTTTGGGCCTCTTTTGAGGCAATTGTAGTTACAAAAGTTCCTTAATAGTTCCTTAATTTTAACTGCACAAATAGTGGTCTTAACAATAAAAGAGAGACATTTGCATGTGAGCAAAGCTCGAGACTACTCAAAGAAACATTGGATAGATGCTTAACGTAAAATTTATGTGATTTTCGACTGCAAATGAATGGAACCGGCTTTCTAATTCTTGATTATTTGCAGTGATAAAAGTATTCAACATTAAAAAGTTCCTTAATGATTTTCTCTTTAGTAGTATAAGTTCTTTAAATTTCGGGCCCTCTACATGTAGGTTCCTTATAAAGTGGTTCCTTATAAAAAAAAGCGTGTATATCACACAGATAAGTTATCTTTCCTCCGTTATGCTTTCGAAAACACACTAGAGCTACTCAAATTTTAAATAAGCCCCCCTAAAATGAGACCCCAACGCGAAATTCATTTTTGCAAATAAGCCCCCGGGGCTTAGCTACCCTAGGATTTACGATGCATGATTTAAGGACGACTCACTTAAGTTTGTTTATAGTTTTTTCGATAAAATATTTACGCTAGTTGATGGAATTAATGGAACTCTCGTTCCGTAGATTCTGATCATGGCCTAGTATCTGAAGAAACTTGGCGCTTCTTCCTATCGAAATATGGCGGTGGTCCGGAACTTAAAATCAACAAAAAATCAAGTAACACGCAAGAACAAGAACCAAATAATGACGAGAAAGTTGTTAATAATTCTGCAAAATAATTCTCCATTACGGAATTGTATTTATTATTGTTAGGGTAATTTTAGTTTCAATAGCAAAGCTGGGGTTTTATCAGTCATTGAAGAATTTTTCTTGAGGTAAAAGCATCTGACGGGATTCAAGGTTGTTTGGAATAGCGCTCGTCAATAGGTGGAAGGAACAAGAGTTGCTTCTTCCTCCTTGAAGCTATATAGCAACCTGAGTCAAAACGTGCATCACGTGCATCTTTCGGCTGGGTTTAGGGAGGGGGGTGTCTACTTGAAAGGAGGGCTGTTAGTCAGGAGAAAAGTTAGTCATCATAGACAATGCCACGCCAGGCCTTGTCAGTCTACGCTAAGACATTCATTCTCCTCTAGGAAAGGCTTATTGAGTCGTTCATGGGTACATTTGAGGAACGTTGTCACACAGTTAGCATTTATCTTTGTTATGAAATCAGGCAAAATAAAAAAGTCGTTAAAAGACAACTTCTTAACGTTCATTTTCATATTACATACATTAACTATATATCATGAAGCAAATTATCAAACTAGTGACACGTAGTTCACACGTAGTTGCACTACATCTTCCATGAAGTTCAGTAACTCCATAATTGCTCTTTGAGGATTTTTTACACTTCAAACACATATCATAAAGTAAGAAAGGCGAGCACAAAATGCAGTTAAACCACCAGTGTCTCCTGTCTGCAAAGCAAATTGCTGCTGCAAACTCAATTCAATTCAATCCAGTTCACCAATCAGGTGTCCATCCGCAGCCAGTGCAAAGCTTCTTTTTATCGGAATGCTCTTTTTCGCACTCTTGTTGTCTTCTTTTCACATTCAAAGGGAGGCTGGTGTGCGTAGCATCACATAGAGGCGGGCATTTTGTATGCTTACACGCACACAACTCGTACTGTGTCTGAGCTTTTTCTGGGACAGTCCACTTTAGTGGCTGAAAACCAGTTCCTATATGCGACCCTGTTTATAGCAGAAATAAAATATATGCAATCAGCACCATTATATAACAAACTCTCGTCATAATCACGTACCCTTTAAGATGCATTGTCGAGGCTTACTACATTTATTCGATGTTTTTGCCCGTTGGTTGTAGACTCATTACACGAGCATTAGTTTCATGATGGTCAATATTTCATCAAAGCGAGACTAACGTCAATTCACCTCCCTTGAGAGATTAGTTCTTAAACTCTGATTTAAGAAACAAATAGCTTTGAGTTGCTGTTATGGAATGTTGCTGTTGTTGTTTCGAGAGCTTAAGCCAGGAAATATTGACCAATCACACCGCTGTTTCTTTGCTTGAATAGCAGTTCAGTCCCTGGAACTCCCTTGCACCTTGCACCCTTGCCGGGAAAAACAGTTGTTTTCGTGGAAGCCCTTAGTGTCCTTTTCTTTTAAAGGAAATCTCGTATGCCTATCGTAAATAGAACGTCCGTAATAGATCTTGTGTTGGTGCAAAAGAACTTATTTCAGGAGCCTTACGGACCCCCGGAACTTTGATCATGAATCACTACTTCATAAAGTAAAACCAACATCTCGGAGAAGTTATTAACGGGGGTTCATGTATTATACACTCACCATCACACCATGGCTGCTTTTTGCTGAGACCACAAGTACACCATAACTTGGTCTTACCAGGTTCCAGATTTCGCGCATTACATGGGCCATACTAGAATGAAATTTAAAGAAGTTCTTCTCATTGAATTTAGCGTGAATAGTGAATAGACCTAGAGCAACTAGTGCCCAGATTCTTTGTCCACAGGCAACGTCTTCTTTACTTGTGGTATTGGTGTACTATTTTTACCTTGACACCCGCAATGCCAGTAACCAGGGAGGTAAGCTCCCCATGGCATCCCACAACCTACCCGGACTGCGAAGGCTGCAAGTTAAAAGGCAGCAAATTAAATTGATGTACTATTATCTAAAACCATTTTCACGCATACTGACCAGCACGCTTGCAAAAAGACCGGTAGCTACACCGATACATTGATCATAGCTGTCACTCCCTTAGGGGATTTCTTATATGAATGGTCGCTCATTGTAAGCAAAGTTTCGCAGTGATTTTTGCAGCGCGTTTATTTACGCCACGCCTTGTATTGCTATATAATGCAGTTGCCATTGGTAACATCTGTGCGTCTATTTAAGCACACGCAGGCAGGTCCAGCGAGGAATCGGAAACCAGATAGAAATGAATGAATAGAAATTTGTGTAGAAGTCTCCTGTGTTTTTGTTTTGAACAGATCGAATTATAAATGATCCATTTGCATTCGCTTACGATCACCAAGGGGATCGTTGAATAGGTCTTTTAATAATCGCGGTTCCGAGTTTCTTTTATAGAAAAATTTCTTGTTGAGTTGAGTCGAGATTGCTTGGTCGAGAGGAAAAGAAATAGGTGGTTTTGGTTTTGTCTTGTTGCAGTGCAAAATCGAGGTATTTCTAATCATTTATGTTTTGATTAATAACTTACACGTATTTCTTTATAAGAACAGCCTTTATAAGAAACACCAGACTGAAATTTGGGTCTAATTGTTTTGCCATCTCCAAAACTATTTAAGATAAGCATAAACAAAGTTCACCAGCTTGAAGCCCTTGCCTGGAAATGCTTATTAAAATGTTTTTGAGAAGTGTAGGGGGTGATATGTAAGTTCAAAAATTGCTTCAAGAATAAGAAGCAGACCGAAATCGGATATCGAACCCAAGTTTTTGGTTCTACTCAGTGTCCTAGGCACAACGTCTTGTATTTGATATCATTTTTATATAAAGTAGTGCAATTTTTCTAATTGTATTATTGGTAAACACTAATTTGTAATCTTGTTGCTGAATATAAATGAATTGAATTGAATTGAAGTGTTCTTATAAAACAGTGAGTAGTATGCCAATTGCCAGGTTGGTGTTTGTATTATCTTATATCTAATTTAGGCCTATAGGTTAGTTATCACTAATAACTTGTTAAAACTTTACTTCAGGTCTTGTTTGTTGTTAACAAAATCGAGCAAAATAAAGCAAGTTATTTTGAGCTTTTTTTGATGATGCCTACGCGTTTGTGGTGTTACGCGCATTTGCGCTCAAGTCATTTGACCCATTACCTTTGTAAATTCGATAAAAGCCGGTTTGCGCGGTTTTATTTGAATAGAAACAGAATTCGGATTTATGGTTTTCTCACTTGGACTCTTCAAACTAATAGATCTTTTCGGCGAACAGCTCGATTATCGAAATATCCCCAAAGATAGCGAGTGGAGTAAAAAGTTCATTTTTTGCGGTCAAAAGCCTTTATAGAATCGTTATTTTCCAGGCAAAGGACGACCAGCATTATGGGTTCGAAGGGGCATATAATGCTTTCATATCAATGGGACTACCAGAGTGAAGTAAAAAAGATCTGCGATGCTTTAAAACGATATGGCTTCGATGTCTGGATGGATCTGGACACGATGTCCGGTGATATTTACGAAAGAATGGCCGAAGGAGTAGAAGGAGCAGAAATCATCATTGTCTGCATGTCGACAAAATACCAGGTATAGGGTGTTATTCCTATTTAGAATAACAAAGCTACTTTGCTCCCTAGATACGGTAATTCGACGATTCAGCTCTCCTCTAGAATAAGCCATTCTTTTTCGAATCAGCCCCCACCTCTGAAAAAGCCCCACCTAAGAAATCAAGTTTGAAAATGAGCCCCTCCTCGAATAAGCCCCCAGCCATGGGGAACTATTCAAAAGCGTTAGCATTATGCATTTGTTTTTGTTTTTGCCAATGATGTCTCAAAAAAGGTAGTCTAATCTGATGTAAAAAATATCGTAGGATACCCCATTATTCTTCTTCTTGAAACTTTGCCCCTCCCGTTTTTGGACCTCTGGCCACCCCAACGGTTATCATTATTATCATTATCATTTTTAGACATCAGTGAATTGTCAGAAGGAATTCGAGTATGCTCAAGTTAACAAAAAGACTATCATTCCAATTTTTTTTATTTCATCAAATTTTCTTTTTGGAAAAATTTTTAAAAAAAACTAAAAAAAAAAAGAAAAAACGGAAAAAAGGGCCTAAATTTGAAAAATTATTTTTCCCCCTAAATTTTTTTGCTTCTTTAAATTTTGTTTTTAAAAAAAAAATTTTGGGGGTTTTGGGAAAACATTTGGGGGAAAAAAACTTGTTTTTTAAAATTTAGTTTTTAAAATTAAAGGGGTTTTTCGAAAAGTTTTTTTTTGAAAATTCCGGGTTTTTAATTTAAAAATTTCCTTTTTGGAAAAACCAAAAAATTTCAATAAAATTAAAGTTTTTAATTTGCTTTAAAAATTCATTTTTTCTTTTGAAAATAATTTTTTTTCTAAAATCCAAAAATTTTTGGGCAAAAGGAAGGAAGGGGGTTGTTCCGTCGTCAAACCAAAATCCCCCGGGAAATTTTTATTGGAAATTTTTTGGTTTTTTTTTTTCCAAAAATTCACCACCAACACCCTTTTTTCATTGAATTAGCTGTTTACTTCAAAAGGATATCTATTGTAAACCATTCCTTATATGGCAAATCATTGAATTAGCTGTTTATTTTAAAAGGATATTTTAAAAAATGCCTTATATGGTCAATCTTTGAAATAGTTGGTTAGTTTAAAAGGATGCTCATCCATTGTAAACTCTTCCTTATATTGTCTTTTATTGTTACAACAGGAGGTTGGGAGCAAGCGACAGACCTGGAGGCAATAGACCACTTTCTAGTTGATGATGACAATTACAATAGAGCTGGATGCTTTGCCGTCAAGTCAAGCCGGAAGAGATGGATTTTCGCTGATTCGGATAACCGCACCGTAAAAGCCAATCGACCATCGTTGGGTCCTTGGGAGAAGTTCTCAATCGCGTCTGTGGGAGGAGGATGCTTCAGCATAAAAGCATGGACCGGGAAGTATCTATCAGGAAAGTCCAATGGCAAAGTCGAGGCCGATTCTGATCGAGTTGGTTCTACCGAGAAATGGGTGATTTATACGAGGAATGATGCCGTGGCGCTTAAAGCAGGCAACGGGAAGTTGTAAAGGCCTGGCTAAACTAGGAGACATGTCGCGGGCGGGCGGCATTGTCACACGTGACATGTCCCCTCGATGTCTCCCAGTTTAGCCACTTTCGAAGCTTTGTAGTGTGCGACAAAATTTGTAGCAAGAGACAAGCGAAAGTTTCTTGGAGAAAACAGAAACATTTCTTGTCTCCGTGACTCAGGGGACATGTTGCTCGCTTGTCACTCCCATGTTTAGCCACCCTGGGAGACACGCTGAATAAAATGTTCCGTTCGACATGTCTCCTAGTTTAGCTATAGCTTAGAGGGTAGTTTTGGATGTTGTATTTCGAATTGAAAAACAGCATTTACGACTCATATAGACACTAAGATTTACGAGTTCAATAAATTCTACAAAAATGCCTACATCGATTAATTCTACAAAAAATGCCTACATCAATGAATTAGTTACTGTCTTAATTCATACTTTGACAAAATTGCTTTTAACAAAACAATGCATTAGTCACAGCCATGGTCTCAGCATATCCGAAACTTGTACGACTTGTACTGCTTTCAGTTTGAATTTACTTGACAGAAAGCCCTCAAGCTCAAAGGATTTTTTGTTTTTGAATCAAAAAGAGCACGCATTGGCAATTTGATCTTCATTTGAACATGGTCTTCATTTCCCCGTCATTTTTGCCTGGACATGCTATCACTACGGACTTCAAACTGCACTGCAATCCGGCCCATGTGTTGTGCTATAAGTGCGTTGGAGTGAGCCACAGTGAGCCTAATTCTGGGACCATATGCTCGACCTCGTACGAAGGTTCAACGGTGATTCCTCTATAATATGATAAAAGATCCAGTATCTCTTTCTCTTTACGAAACATTGTCTTCCAATTCTTGTTAGTATCATGTCTATACCCCATTAGATGACACATGCCATGAGCAACGTATCTTAAGACGTTAACACGCAGTGAAATGCCTCTATTGAAGCAGCGTTCTTTAACCAATGGCAAACATAGATATATATCTCCTAAATTATAGTCACATGGACTCTGAGGTTTTGGCAGTTTTCCATTAATCGCATTGGTATGATAAGGAAATGATAGTATCTCTGTGGGTTTGTCTCTATCACGGGTCTGTCGATTCAAGTCCTGCATACGTTGTTTTCCAATACAAATTACACTGACATCATAAGCATCCATGCCTAAGCATTTTCTCAGAAATGACACATCTCCTTTTAATAATTTTGTATCAAATTTCACTACCCTTTGCATATTTCTAACAACAAGTGACCCATATTTTAGACTTCGAAGGCTCATTTTCATCTCTTCAGAACAATGTCTATGGCAAATAAGAACATCATCTTGTATTAAGCCTCATCAACAGGAATATAGCATTCTAGAATGTCAGTAACTAGTTATGCAAAAAGAATCTTGACGATGAATTTGGGAACAATACAAGAAAACCTTGGTTTGGTATTTGCAACCCTGATTAGTTTTTTGGTATCATTATTCATTGTCTCAAGCTCCAAGGTATGCTGCTTTATTCTTCAATAAGTTTTGTTTGATTTCCTAGATACTTAATCAGTTAGGAAATAAGAATATAAAAACAAATGTATGTTTGAATATATTATTTTAGGTTACTTACCATAGCCACTGCAGGACAGAGCTTTTCACTTGATTTTGTTTTTCCGTTTTCAGCCATGTTGGAATGCTTCAAGCTGCAGAAAAAAGTTTGCTTTACTTACCAGGAAATTTACTGTGATATAATTGGTAAGTGACATATGATAATGATGATGATGATGATGATGATGATGAATGATAATATGATGATGAAGATATTGATGATGATGAAGATGATGATGATGTTAATGATAATGATGAAGATGGTGATAATAATAATGATGATAATGATGATTGATTATGTTAATGTCAATTGGAATGATTATAATAGTAATGATGAGGATAACATCATTGATGATTATGATGCTTATGATGTTTATGATTAAATTAAAATGATTGTGATTATAATCAACATCATAATGGGCCATTTTAATTTTTAGTTAGGTCACGATGATGATGATGATGATGATGATGAGGATGATGACATCGATGATAATGATGAATAGGATGATTATGATTGAATAGAATCATCATGGGCCATTATAATTATTGAGGTCATGAGGATGAGATGATGATGAAGCTGAAAATTAAGGTAATTATTGTACAATTACTAAATTTGATTGGAATGATGACGATAATGATGATGATGATGATAATGATGATGGCGACAACAGTTATGATGATGATTGTAATGTTGTTGGTTGTGACAATGACAATGAAAATGACAATAATGATGACAGTGATGATTCATTAATGATGATGATGTTGATGATGATGATGTCGATGATGATGGCAATGATCAAAATGATGATGATGATTATCATGATGAAAGTGGGGGTGTTTGCGCGTCTGTTCACGTAAAACAACTTACACAAAAATGAGTCACGTGTTCACATTTTGAAATTAATTACGTGTGTCTATGTCTCTTCTTTTCTAGAATATTTAGGGTGGAAAACACGAGTAGTCTTACCACACGCAGAGACACAGTTAGAGAAATTATGCAGCAGATCAGCTTTTTTACTTTACTTCCAAGGAGCAAGCTCAGTTTTCAATGACTACCAGGACACACTTGAGTATTTTTCAAAAACTTTAGCAGAAGCTAAAACATGTCTGTCTCAGCGCCATCTTATTTTCGCCTCAAACAAAGAAAGCCTCGATTCAGCGTGGAGCATTTCTTGGATTTATTCGCGCATCATGGCTTCCGGAGGTAAGCTTCAAAAGTGCAAAGTAATAGTTTTCCAACTTATATTGCTTTTTCTCTGCTCATCTTTTTTCCCGAACTCAGAGCAAGCACAGAACGTTAATCTTAGCTCTTTTCTTCATCTACAAGACGCTATAAAGCACTGCAGAGGCAATGTTCCTATCTTTTTGCCGAAATGATGCCCCCTTAGTCTTAGTTCTGCTTCGGTTCCCCTTGACGACTGTTCAAGTCAAGAAAATTTTCGAAATCGCAAGATATCAATTTTTTGATGCGAAAATCGTATAAAGCACCCAAAAATTAGTCTAGGTGCAAAGTTTTACTATCTCAGCGCTTGTGGAATCGATTTTACGAGCGTTCAAAGTTCACGATTTTATAAGGGCTTTGACCGTGTGGGGTAAAAAGTTTCACCAAGTTCATTTTTTGCGGTCAAAGCCTTTATGAAATCGGGAACTTTGAATGCTCATAAAATTAAGAACACTAACGCTAGGAAGCTGAAACTTTGTACCTAGACTAATCTTTGGCTGCTTTATACGATTTTCATATCGAAAACTCGATATCATGTGATTTTGAAAAATTTTTATGCCGTGTGACGTCATACCGAAATGATCCATTGTTAAAGAAAGTGTTTCTCTTTCGAATAAGCTAAGTCTAAAAGAATAAGCTAATTAACAGGTGTTAATTTTTCTGTGCAGAAAAGTTAGGTCAGAAACTCTGGAATTCACCCTACTTTGCACTGCACCCTGTGGTGTAAGAAAGTTTTCAAGTTGTAGTGTATGTGGTAACAGGTCAACTCGCCCTACTACCAACTTGCCCCACCTTAACATGGTCAAGTCAGACCTCTTTCAAGTCAAATCGCCTCACATGTTCTTACAACTCGCCCCACCATTAAATAAATGATAGAAAACGATGAAATTGAGTAAATCTATTAGTGTGATAAAAGGGGGTTTGGGGGCAGGGCCCAAAACTTCAAACATTCATAGTTCAGCTGGGGCAAGTTGACTTTTGAGATGGGCAAGTTGACTCTGAAAGTTAGGCGAGTTGACTTTGAAAGTTAGGCGAGTTGACTTTGAAAGTTGACCCAAAAGTGGGGCGAGCTGGCAATGGGGTGAGTTGATAGTGGGACAAGTTGACTAGAAACCATGTATATGGGCCCGAAATAATTAAGTAATTGTGCTATTTTTTGCTCTCAGGTCAGAAGCCTCTCACCAGCAATGGTTACCTTGTTGATAAGACTGAGATTCAAATCCATATCCATGATTCTGAATGTCATCCTTTGAAAGATGTCAACCCATCTTTGACATGTGATAGAGAGGACCTGGCAGTTAAAATTGTTGCTTTCTCTACAAAGGTCAGTACAAAGCTACTATGCTTTCAAGAGGTTACATCTAGCCTTAGATTTGCTTAACTTCCTTTTGGCCCAACCTATTGTTGATGTTTTGCCCAACCTGAAATTACTTCTTTCTTGTAGTTCATAAATTATTTCATTTATGTAAGGGGCTTTGCCCCCAAACCCCCGATAATCACACTGGTGACTGTTTTAGTGACAAAACTAGTGATAAAGAGCAAGTAATTTAGTTGGGCCAAACAACCATAAGGATGTGGGGTGAAAAGATCAGCTTGGGTAAAAAGGAAGTTGGGAGAAACAGAGATTGGGCAAATCGACCTGGTACCAACACTAAAGGGTAGCTTGTGTGCAGCCTCAAACTCCTCCTATTTAAATGCCTCCATCAATTAAATTTCCCCTCTAAAACTCAAATTATGTTTGCCCCTCTTAAAACCCCCACAAGGTTGATAAATCAGTGCTAATACACTGCTTTAATGAACACCCAAGGTGTTAAATCTAAGGAATTCTGTAAACTGAATGTTACCTACTCGTACTAAATATACAGTAAAAGGCTTCATTTTTAAAAACTTTTTTGCTTTTCACTAAGGAACCTGATCTGAAGATACCAATTGAAGAAAAGGTGGGTGAATTTTTTTTAATTAAAAAGTTTAAATAATTTTGCATGTATTGTGAACTTGATGTTTATGAAAAAGGGCTTTGTCAATTTCTGTTCTTTTACTGCAGCTAATGAGTAAACATGACTATCACAAGGTTGTACAAAATGCTTCTGGCAGAGTTTATAAAGAAGGAGAGTACCTTATATTTTCATGCAGAGTAAAAGACTTCCATGAAATAGTAAGTTGTTTTAAAAAAATGTGTGTATGTGGGGCAAAGTTCCTTATTTCCCTCATGATTGCCAACCAGGGCTTTTTCTGCTTATTTCAAGGTTACCATTTCTAAATCTTTCAACCCTTACATCTAATAATACAATTGTTCATCTTTAAAGGGAATAGATGTACATAAGAGAAGGTTAGATGCATGAAGACAAAAGAGCTCTTTTTAATTCATGCACAAAAGACAATTTAGCTATTCTTTTCCTATTCAATTTTTATTGATAGGTGGCTTAAGCCAGTTTTATATCTGTTGATTCCCTTTGAATCTCCATAACAGCTGGTCAGACAGAAATAAGGCATCTTGTTCCAATCATTGCTGAGATATGCAGCTAAAATTCAATGAAAAAGTACCCTAGGATATGATTTGCCTCTCCCTCAAGACCACACCCTCTTTTTTTACTGTCAAACATTGGACCTCTAGCTCCGTCACTGCTAATACCCCCCTCATTAAAACAGTCTCCAGAACTGAGTAATACCCAAAACTTTTTACAGTATATTTCATACAATCATGACTTTAATAGATCATCCCTCTCTTTGAAATTAAATAGATCCTGCTCTGTTGAAATTTTTCTTTCCTTGCAGGTATTGGAGATTGAGCTTTTAGGCCTTGGCAGTGTCTTGTATCCATGTAAACTACTCGGCAGTCATCATGAAAAACTCTGCTTGCCTGTCTTTGGTAAAGACTGTGGTGCATACAAAGGCATATTCCAGTGTAAGGTTTATATATTGTAAAAGTTAAATGCCTGAACCATCGTCGGAAGTTCCTCTTTCTTTACCAGTTTCCTCTCATTCTTGTTTTGTAATGTATTTTGACAGGGATACATGCATTTAAAGAAATTTTCCGAAATTTTGAGATATAGAGTTTTCGATACCAAAGTCGTATTAAGTAGCCAAAATTTAGGCCCCGCTTACACGATACCTGATAGCTATCGGAGCGCCGCGCCTCGCCATATCGGATAGGGCAAGTGTTTACCGGATAGCTGTCGGAGCGCCGCGCCTCGCCATATCGGAGAGGGCAAGTGTTTACATTATACCGGATAGCTATCGGAGCGCCGCGCCTCGCCATATCGGATAGGGCAAGTGTTTACCGGATAGCTATCGGAGCGCCGCGCCTCGCCATATCGGATAGGGCAAGTGTTTACATTATCCCGTATAGCCATCGTTGCGTCTTGATTTTCATATCGGATAGACCCATTTGCACTATACAAGGGAGTGAAAATCACTCCAATTTTTGGAGCATTTCATATCGGATAGCTCTGGCATAGTGTAAACACAGACCCTATCCGATACGAAAATCAAGACGCTCCGAAAGTTATCCGTTATAGTGTAAACGGGGCCTTAATCTATCTGCAAAGTTTTTCTATTTTAGCGCTTGTTTTGTTGATTTTTGAGCGTTCAAAGTTGATGATTTTATAAGGGCTTTGACCAGTCGAGGTGAAAAGTTTCACCCCCCAGTACAGCGACAGGACGGTGAAACTTGACACCAACACTAAGGTCTAGCTAAACTAAGAGACATGTCGCGCACGACAATGATATCCCCTCGTTGTCTCCAAGTTTATTCACCTCGGAAACTTTGTAGCGCGCAACAAAATTTGGAGCAAGGGACACACAAATGTTTCTGGGAGACAACGGAAACATTCCTTTCCTGTCTCCGGGAAATGCAAATGACTCGGGAGACTTGTTGCTTGCTTGTCACTCGCATGTTTAACTGCCCTGGGAGACACGCCGAATACAGTCTCCTGGTTTAGCCCGTAGCTTAAGTTTTGGATTCTTCATACGATTTTCGCTTCCATCACTCAGCATCCTGAAATTTCGAAAGAATCCAGAGTGGCAGTCGTTCCTCGAATGTATAAGGAAGTCCCCTAAAATCCAAGAGACATTATCTAGACATTATCTGTTTCTTTTCAGTTGACTGTTTGATCATAACTCCATGGAGAAATGAAGCAATGAAAAGTTTTGGCTCTAATGTGATTCACTGGCATCCAGACTCAGTTGATGGGACACGTTCCTTAGAAATGGGACACAGAGGATGTGGAACAACCCATGGAAAACTAAGGTTTATTTTATTTTTCTGCTTCTCAGTTCTTAGCTGTTTTCCTATACCGTCCAACATTCGATTTCTGCTAAAGGCATTTTTGGCTAGTTTGAGGTCTCATTCACTCAGCAGTCATTTGTGGAATATTAAAGCCAGGCCGATCTCTTCACCGGCACTGAGAGTGGTCACTTCCAGAGGGTTTTTTGCATCCTCAGTGGTTCTCTAACGCCCCCATTAATTTTGAGACTGGCCTGTCATTTTACGTGATCGTCCGAATCACAGAGAGCGGGTTTCACAAGTTGTAATTTGTGTTCCATAGCCTATATTTGAGCATTGCTAATCTCCATCCGTAAACGAAGAGGCAAGGCACAGCAACCACCATTCCTCTTCCCTGGCTATGGCTACCGTCCTCCCCTCCTCACAAGACACGACAACTACTATTCTCCCTTCCTAGATACAGCTACCATCCTACCCTCCTCCCAAGACACTACAACCACCATTTTTCTTTCCTAGATACAGCTACCATCCTCCCCTCCTCCCAAGACACAGCAACCACCATTCTTCTTCCCTAAATACAGCTTCAATCCTCCCTCCTCCTGAGACGTAGAGGCAAGCCGGCCATCCTCTGTAAACGATTTGCCAAGTAGACAGTACTTCCTTTGCGAGGGTGGCTGTTCTGCTTAAGTCTTTTTCTTTTAGGTCTGCTTCAACACCAGTGGAGAACACTATAGCCTCGTTTACCAAGGCGTTTGAGAAGGTAATTACTATTAGATAACCCCCGGATAAAGCTTGAATTTCATTTTGATATCGATTGAGTTTGTTAGTTTGCAGGGGGTATGCTTTGTTAAAATAAAGTCTGTTTTTCAGGGAGCTGATTACGTGGAGCTTGACGTTCAATTAACAAAAGATTTAGTTCCAATCGTATTTCATGACTTTTCGCTGCAGCTTTTGTCAAGAAGGTTTGAAAATTGACAGGTTTTATACACATTATTGTCTTCGCTGTTTAGTATTTGTTAATGTATCACTTCTTTTCGTCATTCGCGTCTATTCGTCTTTCGTATTCTTTGCTTCGTGTTCGAATTCGCAATTCCGAGTTCTTATTTGTGATTTTGAAGATATTCGTGATTTGGTATTCGTTTTTACGCGACTTCGTGTTCGCATTCGTGTTTGATATTCTTTATGTTGATTAAAGGCCTGGCTAAACTAGGAGATATGTCGTGCGCGACATTGATGTCCCCTCGGTGTCTCCCAGTTTAGCCACCTCGGAAACTTGATAGCGCGCGACAAAATTTGTAGCAAGAAACACGCAAATGTTTCTGGGAGACAATATTTAAGTGATTCGGGGGACATGTTGCTCACTTGCATTTTTAGCCACCCTTGGAGACACGCCGAATACAGTGTAGCGCGCGACATGTCTCCTAGATTAGCCATAGCTTAAGGCCCTGGCCAAACCATAAAGCATAGCTAGTCAAATATTAGATATTTGCATTATTAGCAATGTTTGCCTATTTCGCTACGCAACAAAACATTGCTTGGCAAGCAGAACTCGCTCAAAAATGTTTTTGAATAACTTCAAAACATGTTATTCTTGTATAAGGCAGAAAATTTTTGGCAAGCAATGTTTTGTTATTTGGCCAAACGGTGAAACCCTGTGTTTTACAAACAATTCGAAATATTTTACAAACAATGTATTTTTCAGAAAACTTCAAAAGTTAGAGGGAGGATCGAGATAGCAGTGAACGATTTAACTTCGGAAGAGCTCTCAAATTTACAAGTAAGAAATTTTTTCACTATACATACTATAATATGCTGTTATTTTCGGTCTTAATATAACCTACCGTCCCCCCCCCCCCCGTCATACTTTTTCACACCCAGGAATATCTGTTTCCTTTATTTCCTTATCAGAATGAGTGCTAAAAGTGTCATAAGCAGTCGCCCTATATGTTACTCTTAGGTGCCTAATTGCTGGAGGGACGGAATAGGCAGGGGGTTGGAATTGCTGCCAGGATCTAATTAGCGGGGGTTGGAATAAATGGGGGGGGGTTGGACTTTGTTCGACAAACTTTTTCAGGAAACTGCTGAGACGTAGTGCGAGGGGCCCTATAGTATTAATAGGCTAAGGAAATCCATAGTTCTAACCAACAAATAGAGTATACAAGTGAAATTTCACATCAAGAACGTCAGAGTAAGTTTAATGAAAAAAAACCAACATCAATATCAATGCAAATCTTAATAAGCGGGGGGATCCTAATAAGAGCAGGGGGTTGGAATTTTTTCGAAAAATTAATTAGTGGGGGCGGCAATTGGGCAGCCTACAACTAGTATTCTTAGCCAGAAAACCCTAAGTTATAAGCCATAAATTTGAAACCCAAGTGCGCATCCCTGACTTACACACAGCTAAAACACGTGTAGAAATAACCAAAAATCCTTAGATTCTCACACCAACATGAGCAACATAATTCTGTACTTCTAGTTTTCATTCACCGGGGAGCCAGCTCAAGTCGGCGATAAAGGTATTGTTTACAAATCTACGCATTTTTGTATATTATAAAGAGAAATTTCAGTTACAATTTCCGTTATTTCATGATGGTGGTAGCTGTATGTAGGGAGGAGAAAGGGTCCTAGCTGTATCTAGAAGAAGGAAGGGTATGGGCGATAGCTTTGTCTTGGGAGTAGGTGGTACTAGCGTTATCTAGAGAGCAGGAGGGTGGTTTCTGTATCTAGGGATGAGGGAGGCTGGTAGCTGTATCTAGGGAGGAAGGAGGGGGATTGCTGTATCTGGGGAGAAAGAAGGGAGGTTGCTGTATCTAGAGAGGAAGGAGGGAGATTGCTGTATCTAGGGAGGAAGGAGGGAGGTTGCTGTACCTAGGGAGGAAGGAGGGAGGTGGCTGTATCTAGGGAGGAGGGAGGAAGATAACTGTATCTAGGGAAACTGAGATGGTAGCCATAACTGGGAAGGACGAAGAGAGATGGCTGTATGGAAGAGGGAGGTTGGATTGTTGCATTGAACTGGAAATGGTTGTTATCAGTTGGCATGTTTCTCTCTCTTTTTCAATGACAGATGTAGATGGAGTAACAGATGATCTTTCTGCAGATCTTTTGCCAACTCTAGAACAAGTAAGCAATCGCCAGTTCCTCTTTAATTAATTTTCTCTATGACGATCTTCGCGAGGTATGGCAATAATATTCCTTACAGCTTTGGTTTGCTTGCAATTCAACAACCACGTTGTTTTACGGTTTCGCAGATTTTCCATATAAACATTGATTTACACATATTGCTTTGTAGGTTTTGAAAGAGTCACCCCCAGATCTTGGTATTTTCATCGAACTGAAATATCCCATGCAAGAAAAGGTATGAGGTAGCAATTCTAGTGGAAAGCGTTTGAGACTATGCGTTTATTGAATGATTGCTAGTCAATGTTGGAAAATATTCGGACCAAAGCATGATGAACAGACCGAACGTTGTAAGGTCCGTACAAGAAGCTGAGTTCCGAATATTTTCCTGCATTGACCGAGCAATCGTTCAATAAAGGCTTTATTATTATATGGTGTTGAAACATTATAGAATATTTTCGAACTTTTCTGGAGAATGTTTACCAAAGAAACATAATTTTTCAGCTATTTCATTTTCCCATCTCAATCTGTCTCACTTCATCAATGAGAAATTACGTGGCTATATCACGTGGTTATATCAACGCCGGTCAATACGGCTTGTACGGACCGGGAAGAACCAATCAGATTGCGCTGCTGCCGGTCCGAACAGCCGTATTTTCGAACACCATATAATAATGAAGATTAGTGGACGTAATAGGGAGTTGGCCGCTTATCGGAAATGGCCGCTATTAGAGGCTCGGCTATAATTACAGACCCATTCAAATAGTTGACACCTTTTGAGGGGCTTCAAAAAGTAGTAGACCGGTATGCTATTTCGGAAATACTCTGTTTCTTTTTAGAGTGGAAGTTGGGAATCGAATCGCTTTGTCGATAAGAATGAACTAGTGGAGAGAACTCTGGATGTGGTTTATTCAGTAGCAGGGAAAAGACGAATAATTTTTGGCTCTTTCGATCCGTCAGTGTGTGCAATGTGAGTTAACATTGGTAAACACTTCTTTTTTATAAAAAAAGTCACTTCACGAGAAAAGTGCATATAAAATGCTGAAAAAGTTAAATGACATATAATACTAAAGATAAACTTTAACTACTAAAGGAACTTTTAATTTTGAATTTTCCTATCACTGCAAAAAATTAAGAAATATGAAGCCGGTTCCATTCATCTACAGTCAAAACTCACATGAATTGCATGTTACGTATGTATCAAATGTCTCATTGAGTAGTTTTCAGCTTTGCTCACATACAAGTGTCTCTTTACAATAGTCATGGCACTAAATATGCAGTTAAAATTAAGAAACTATTAAAGAACTTTTGGTACTACAATTTTATCAAAAAGGTCCAAAAATAAGGGCTAGACCTTGAGATAGATTCTTTGTGAAGTAAAACATCTACAGTAAGGCCCCGCAAATGAAAACGGACAATATAAGAAACTTTAGGCTGGCTTTTTGATAGAGGCAATAGACAAAACATAAGTCTTTTGTACGCAAACAATACCCTGGATAAAGAAATTCGGCTTCTTATTTGCATCATGAAGTCTTCGAATTTAGTATGCCTCAGATTAACTCAGATTGGATAACATTAATTTGAGCTATTTCTAAGACCAATATATTAATTGAAGAGTCCAAGTAAGAAAATAAACTCTCTGTTTACACAGAACTGGTCTTTTGGTTTTGATGTGAACAGGTTTCCAAAACTTCTTAATACAACAAAGTTCTTGCTTTGCCAATTTTTTAAAATCCATCGTCGCGATAATCGTTGGTCTTCTTGCTGTATCCCTTAAGCCGATTGATGTTGAATACACAATGGAGATTCGGATGTCCAAAAATGTTTCCGCTATGTTCGCAATTTTGAAGTTTTGTACAACTCAAAGACTAAGTGCACTTGCACATTGAAAAACGGCATAATTACTCACATCTATCTAATCTGTTTGAGCAAGACACTTTTTAACAAAAAAAAATTGTCAAAGAAAAACTCACCAAAGCTATGCTTATCAACTGTGGGTTGGCATTAATGGCATCAAGCATCGATTCAATTTCCTTCATCTTTCTAGGGAATATCAATAATGTCGAACCCACTTGTGAAGAGAATGCCAGATGTTTTAAAACAAGTACAAAATAAGGGACTTAGATTATTCACTTGGGGAGATGCGAATGTCGATCAGAAATTTATTGAGCATCAAAAGGAGCTTGGCATCACTGGTATCATTTACGACAGGTATTTCAATGCATATCTTGCCGTTTTGTCTTGAAATTTCATATTTTGGTGTTTAAGGCCTGGCTAAACTTGGAAACATGTCGCGCGCGAAATTCTCTTGTGTGACATGTCCCCTCTACAGGGCCGTCGAAAGGCAAACCGGGCCCCGGGGTAATGTAATTGTATGTACCGGGCTTTAAAGAGGTTTTCAAGGGGGAAGCATTTAGAGAATGTCATTTTTCGTCACAGCCCGGACCCGGACCTCTGACCCTGCTGGACCCCCTCTCGACGGTACTGCCCTGTATGTCAAACCTATTTATTTATTTAATTTAACTCGTTAAATTGAATAAATAACTCTCTCCTATTAACCCCCCTGTTTAATAACGATTGGGTATTTACTAAATTCTCGGAATTTTAGGGGGCGTTCTAAAAAGACTGGGCGTTTAATAGAGTATTTGTGGTATTCTTTTTAGGCTGCATGAATTGAAATCATTGCTGTGAAGAAAGCTAAATGATCAACATGTTGTTGATAGGTTTTTCGATTGGATAGTGGATTTGACAACTCTGGTCAATATAGAGGTACGTGAAAAATTCTTGCATATCATGTATGTTGCGATCTAAACTTTGCCTAAACAAGGAAATGGACTGCAGAACATTTTGTGAATATAAAATTTGATACTAAAGAAGGCGGAGGCAGAGAAACTCAGAATTTGGCGAACCTACAATCTTGGACAAAATATATTGGAACGGCCTAAATAGCTATTATCTATTGATTCCCCCTTCTCCCCCGTTACAATGTTGTTTCTTACAAAAGTTGTCTTGCTCTACTTCCAACATTGTTTGGGGGGGGTAAAGGGGGAAGAATTGGCCATCAATGGAATAGGCTATATTCCTTGGAGAACATGCCTTGTTGCCTACGCCTTCATTAGCATCAAATTTTATCGTATATGTCCTACAAAATATTGTGAATATGAATGGATGTGTTGATATAAAGAGCGAATTATTATGCGAAATACTGTATGTTTTCCTTGAAACCATTACACGTGGCTTTCCTTTATGATCTAGCTACAAATTCTCTCATTTTGAAAGAATATTCCAAAACACTAATTTACTTACAGTAAATTATTCGAGAACGATTTTCTAATTATAAAAAAGAAAAAACTGATTAAATACACTCATTTTTTAAAGAAACTGCTTGTAAGAAACTATATATGCTTTTTTTCTAAAAATCTTCTAAAAATCTTGGCTGTCCAGGGCTATACAATGGAGCAGCGAGGGGGAGGAACTTGTGTAGCCAGTCTAGTCTGACAACGCATGTCAGAAGGTCCTATTTGCCCTGTGGAAAGTTTTTATTGAAGAAATCCTTTGTTGATAATTTATACCTTTTGTGCTACGAAATCATAAAATTCAGGCTCTATTTTGGCTCTAATCACCCTTCTTCATTTCTGCGATAGTTTTCTTGATCCAACCAAGATAATTGGTCACTCTGGAATAGAAACCATACTCGTTTTTCGTCCCGCAGTCGGGTCCATGACTAACAATTCCCATGATCTTGAAACTGAATTTTGTCTCTTTCTCGTCATCAGGAAGTTTCACAACAAAAGGCCCACCACTGTCTCCTCGACAAGCGTCCTTCTCTCCTTTCCCATCGCCTGCACAGAACATTTTGTTTTGTCTTGCATCTACCAATCCGCACGTCTTGTTAGACTGCACTGGCAAAAACACATAACGTAAATCCTCCGTCTTGTTCAGTCTTTCCCCTTTCGCGATGTTCGCAGTGTTTCCCCACCCAGTGGCGTACCCGTAAATTTTTTCTTCAACGTTATGATGTGGCTCTGGTACACAGACCGGTCGTACTTTTGACGACCATTCCACCGGTCTCTTTAATTCAAAAATACTGATGTCGTCATTGAAAGAACCTGGTTTGTATTGTTGATGAATGAAAATCTTCTTGACTCTGAAAGATTTCTCCGCGATCCACCTATTAGCTTCATCATTACCTCCTAGAAGCAACTTCAGCTCACCAACCACAACTCTGAACCTAAAACAAAAAGGTAAAGGTGAAGGTGAAATGGTTTTTTAGCGGCAGTCGCTAGGATCTCAGTAGTAGGTTAATTAATGGAGACCTCGACCCTGGCTGTGGCGCTACCGTGGCTGGACTCGAACCCTGACCACGCCGAGCTTGATCGCTTGGTTACTTTTCCTACTTCGTTTTCTTGCGCCACAGAGCCCTCTTCACGCACATTCCTTGAGAATTCAAAATGTATATACTAGCCTTTAGTCTCGTTCGTAGCAGCCTTTTTTCCGCTTAAAAGCCGCAGCCACATGCAAAATGCCACAAACCGTCAATACACACCAAAAAAACGCAAGATACTCGCAAGATGATTCTGAAGCCGCAAACCGTAAGCCGTAAGCCGCATCCAAAAATAGGGGTCGAAGCCGTGAAGCCGCAAACCTATAATTGGCCCCCATTATAGAGAGACTAGAGAGGTGTACGCTATATAGAGGGTTATTTCTTCAAAGAAAATGCTTCTGGCGCTAAAATATTTGCCGGTTATACGAGGTGGCAGTTAATAGAGATTCAACTGTATGCCTATTCTAAAGCAATGAAAAAAATGTTTTTACTTGTTGGCGGTTATTTCGACTCCATTTTCTGCTTTGTTGTTCAAGCAGTGAGCAGCAGTTAGGATAACATTGTCACGTATCAAAGATCCTCCACAAATGTGATGGTCTAAAATGAGAAATTTGAGAAATGTTCGAACCTGAGTCCATAACTTGGCTTGGTCTTGCAGTGACCATTAGACGCAGACCTTCACTGAACAATCAGGCAATAGGATATCGTATTAAAAGACGAAGTTTCCACTGAGCTATAGAGTTCAATGAAATCGCCGAGTAACCCTCCGAGTCATTCAGCCAAAGGCTCTCCTCCGTTGGACTTTGGCATGCCACTTGTGGAAGATCTATCCTAGTGTTCGCCATTCATGACAAATATGTACAGATATGTATGTTGCTGAAGAAGGCTCAACATAGCCGAAACACAAGAAGTCAAACGGAGGAGAGCCTTGGGCTGTACGATTCAGAGAGTTACTCAGCGATTTCATTGCTCAGTGGAAACGTCTATGGCTCTCTAAGCATGCAGTCTAGGTTCGAATCCCATCTATTGTGGTGTGCCACTTGTGGAGAAATCTATCCTAGTGTTCGCCATTCATGAAAAATATGTACAAATATGTATGTTGCTGAAGAAGGCCCAACATAGCCGAAACACAAGAAGTCAAACGGAGGAGGGCCTTGGGCTGTATGACTCGGAGAATTACTCGGCAATTTCACATGACAAATATGTATTAAAAGACGAATACTCACGGTATTTTCCATTAAATTTGTAGATAGCAACTTGCCATGGCCATTGAGTACCATTTTTAGAACTAGAAATTTTGCCTCCCAAAATTCGGGCTCTGGAAATAACCCCTCCTTCTCCACATTTGCTGTAATCTGTTGGGAAATGTATTGATTGTGAGAGATTCTTGTAATCACCAACATCATCGTCATCAAGACGCCATCATCAATTTCGTAATAATATTATAAACATCATCATAACCAGTATCATCGCAATCATAATCATAATCATCACCATCATAATTATCATTAACGTCGTCATCATCATCACCAAATTCATCATCATCATTATTATCATTATTATTGTCATCATAATCATCATTATAATATTAATCATCATTATCATCACCATTATCATCATGATCTTTATCATCATCATCATCATCGTGACAATCATCAGCAATTTCATTGTCATCATCATTACTATCATTACATACATAATCAACATAACCAGTATCATCGCAATTACCAAAATCATCTTAATCACGATCATCATCACCGTGATTATCGTTATCATCATCATCAGTATCATCATCATCATCGTCATCATCATCATCATCATCATCATTATCACTACCATCATTATCATCATCATCTTCCTCATCATCTTACTCATCATTGCTGTCACGAGCAGCAGCAGTAAGAAAAACAGTATTGTTGTCATTACATTGCGTCTGGATCCAACGAAAGTTGACTCCCACAAGCTTGACTACCCCTTGAAAGTCTCAAAGTCTACTTTGCCTCTAAAATAGTAAAAAGGATTGCCTATTAGCAAAATCATTGCTTACCTCTCTGGATCATCTTTTCCGTCATCGTTCTAAAATCATCATATTCCTCCAATTGGAATATATGATTTTTGTCTGTTGCGATTAATCCTAACTCTCTCTTATTCACTTTTTTGCCAACACCAACAACAAAAATTTCGACATTGTGTCTTTCTCGTAAAGCTCTTGCTGTACTTTCAGGGCTGCCTAAAAAGTGTACAGGAATTCAACTCAATGCCAAATCGTGCAAGTACTGAACAATTGAAAAAAATCTGAATCGGACCATGGTTATCGTAGACCCCTTTGACGTAATGGCGAGGTCATGATAACAAGAGAAGAAGCGTGATTGATTGGAAATATGGTTTTGAATGTAGTTTTGCTACTTCGTATCGTCGAATGGTCATTTTAATGAAATTCGTACTTTTTACCTCCAAAGTTTGATTTGCCATCTGCAATCAGAATCAACGCCCTGTTGCTTCCCTCTTGGAAAAGAGGCTTGACGTCTGTGAGTACGAGGCGCAGGCCGAATGTTGTTCCCGTTCCTCCGCCGGAGTATCGTATCGACCTGGTTTCTTTGCAAGCTTTCTTTACAGTGTCAACTCTCTCATCTTCAAGATTGTACGCAATTGTTGCTCTTGTGCTGAATGTAATTGCAGCAACTCTTGTTCCTCCGATTCTAAAACAAGACAACCGTCTTAAGGGCAAAAACGGCAGTATTTTCGAGTTTTTGGATTTGGTAAATCCGAGCCCTTGTATGAGGCCCTGGCCAAACGATCAAGCATTGTTGGTCCAGCATTTGAAATTTGCTTTACAGCAAATGTTTGACCGTTTGGCCACGTCCAAAAGATTGCTAGACAAGCAAAAGTATAAAATTTGTGGCGTGATGTGGCCAAACTGTCAAACATTTCGCTTGACAAGCAAATCACAAATGTTTGATCAACAATGTTTTGATCGTTTGGCCAGGGCCGTACAATCCATTTCTAAGGGCGTGTTCTTCTAAACCAATTCTTTTTTCGGTAGCCCTTTTTTCTGAATGTATATTTTTCGAGGCCATCCTTCTGAAAATTCTAGCAGGTTTTGGAACCTTCTGCAATCTAAAGCAGAAGGTTTCCGATACTTTCTTGAGATTCTCGGTTTGAAGGTCGAACGAGACTGAAATTTTATCACTTGGTAGGGGACATTCCACGAAAGGGTCTGGGGACGAGGCAATTTTGGCGCGAAAGTTTTCAGATTTCCAGAATTCCTGTTTTTTTAACATGATAGCTTCTGTTTTTGCAAGCTTTCTGTTTTTGAAATTCGGAAGATTTTAGAGGTTCACAAGAACCTGCCCTTGTACAAAATGTGTGTACTCACCCGTAGTCAATGCCAAGTTCTTCTATTAAATAACAAGCGAAGTCCAGCGCGTGTTTGAATTGCTTCTTCCCAATACTTGTTGATGAATCAAATAAGAAAATTAAATCCAATCCATTTGGATGATTCAAATTGATAGCTCTTCCTCTGTATTTTGGATAGTTGCATTTTCCATCTTTGTTGCTTGAACACGTCACTGGAGCTAATTTATCAACGACATTATTTTGAAACAGCTCGACGGTTTGGTTGAGGGGAGGAATGATGACTTTTGTTTCATCTGCAAACAGTGAATGAGAAAATGATTAGTGAATTTAATGATTGTCATCATCATCATCATCATCATTATCATCATTTTCATCATCATCATCATCATCATTTTCATCATCATCATCATCGCCATCATCATTATTTTCATCATGATCATCAGGATCATCATCATCATCACCATCATCATCATTGTCGTCATCGTCGTTATCATTCTCATCATCATCATTATCATCATTATCTGCATCATCGTCGTCATCATCATCACCTTCATTATCACAATTACCATCATCATCATCGTCGTCGTCATCGGCATCATAATGGTCATCATCATCATCATCATCATTACCATCATCATCACAATTATCATCATCATTATATGACCAGAGGTTTCATGATAACGACATAGTTATCAATATTTAAGAAACATTCCCTCTGACACTCTTTTCTTAACGATAATATCAATAAGTATGTCTCACCCTCGCATTCAGCAGGAAAGCCTGTCCATGTACCATTTCTCTTGCATTTTCGGACCACTGAACCTCGCAGTGTATAACCAGAGAGGCACAAATACTTGACTTGATCTCCTAAATTGAATCTGTCACCAATTCGTCTACCGTGCGATGGAATACCAGGATCAGGACAGTCGTACTCTGAAATAAACAAAGATAGCATGGATATTGCTGCGACCGCAGCTCGAGCAATCGCAAGCGACGGCAAAACGCAATATCAAGTGTCAAAATTCAATGACAGGACTGTTTGACCCCTGTTTGCCGCGAGCGATTCGAGGACGAAATCATTTCTTTTCGGTTGAGTTTTCGCTATGAGTAAGAATCGATAGGAATTGTAGAACTGCCCATTTGCGGTGAGGAGCCATATAAAGTAGATATACAGATAAATAGATAAGTTTAAATAATGAATTAATGAATGAACCAAACATACTTTTGCTGTCACATATAGCTTGTTCTCCACTCCAAGTGAAATCTGACTGACAAGTGCGCTCTTTGGATCCAATCAAAGTGTACCCATAATTACAATAATATTCGACTTTTTTGCCAACTGTGAATTGTGATCCGAATCTTCGTCCATTCTTTGGTCTGCCTTGGTTGAATTGACAAAAGTGATCTTGCCAATCATTGTTGGACAGAAAAACACCAGATGGATTGGGATAACATTTCAGTGATTGATGAGGAAAAGAACTGGAAAAAACTGACTTGTTAAAGAAAGCATTCACTCAGTTCTATCAACTACTTGTATCAATCAGGTATCTTACTCAATCCCAGAAATCTGGTTGAATAACATCAAAAGTTGCGCTGAACGCAATTTTGGCGCCACAATTCTTAAAAATTGAGCGCCAAAAAATTCCCAAGCTTCCTCGCAGGTCCGGTTAATTTCACACATTTCTCATTGCCCGATGACGTCTTTTAAGCCCAATAATTTCGTAGTCTTCGTTGCATTTATAGTTGGCATTAGACAATACCCTTCTTGCTGCTGTAACTGTGCCATTGGGAATAGGTGCAGGCACTGGGCATTGGATTTTCGCATCTGAAAAGATGCGCAGAATTATACATACGCTTATACCATATTGTTCTTGTTAACGACCATTGCGTCTACTAACGTCTAAACATTTAGCAATCCAAATGACTGTATAGCTGAAGCAGAAACTTGCACTATCACAATGACTCTTTCCTGCCGTTAGCTGACGGCTTCTAGCGAGTGTGGGGATGGGGGGGAGCAAATGCCCCAAGAATTAAGAAGGCCGGTAAATTGGTAAAAAAAAAACGGTTGAAAAAAATAGACTTCAACGAAAGTCGGTAAAATTTGGCAAAAATGGGTGGAATCCGTCTTTGAATGTCGGAGACAAAAGACTCCCAGGCGTTAACGGTAGGCGTTTACGCAACTCCAATAGATCGCTTAGGGCCACAAGCCGACTCTAATGACCGCAAATCAGGTCCACTAAGCTTTAGGATCTATCTGGGATGTGTTTCAACTTGTTTAGGTTTGAATCTTGTGAACTGAGCGGAAACGGCGATTCAAGTCGAATCTCACTGCTGATACTTTGAAGGGAATAGGTTGCTGGGCATTTCATTGGGGAATGAAATCAACGAAGGGAAATTCACTATGCTACGGAGAACCTCGTTACGTCAGGGGCTCGTAAAAATTTTTCTGTTTTACCTGCACAAGATGGCGTGTTGTGTGTCCATACGCCGTTTCTCTTGCATTTTATTTTGTCTTTTCCAAATAACAGAAACCCTTTTTTGCATTTGAAGAATATTTTTGAGCCAGCAACCAAGGCGTTCCCGCGATTCCGTTTCTTGTGGCGTATTTTCGATATGTAAAGGTTCTTCGAGAGTACCGGTCTCTTGCAAACTTGTTTTCCTGGACGAAATAAAAAGGCCTGATGAGAAATTGAATCCCAAAATTAAATGATTTTTAAGCTTAAAAATTTTCAGTAGAGATTTTTTGGGGACCTACCACTTGACAAGCAAATGAGGGTCAGTGTTGCTATGACCAAAATTCCAAGAAGTAGTCTGGTCATGATAATCTAAAAAAAAGAGATTTTCTAAAAATTGAAATCTACGTATGTGTTGATGTATTTGCTTAAAAATTGCTGAATATTTTCGTTTTTTTTTGTTATTTTTTTGTTAAGCTTCCCTTTATAAACTATGTGTACCCATGCTACCTATACGCATAGCTCTACATTTTGTTCCCCATTCCCCTGCCCCAAAACTAAACCTCTTTGATATCAACTGAAAATTAAGCAATACACTCTTTCTTTTTAAGAAACTCGTTTATAAGAAATTCAGTACTGAGATCAATATTGGTTAATAAACTTTCAGTACGCTGTACGCGACCCAAAATGATAAGAAATTCGCAGGTCTCCTCGACAATCTTTAGAATTAGAAGTATAGCATCGAGAAACACACTTTTGTTACATGTTAAGTGTCAATTTTACAAAAAAACAGATCATGCAAACGTGAATTGTATTGCTTCTTCTATTTGTCCAATGTTAGTGTCAATTACCTGTTTTGCCATTAAAAAAACTTTGATTTCTAACTAAGAAACGTCTAAGAAACTTTCAGTACCAAAATTCTCCAAAAGTTCAAAAACTTTGAGTACTGGAAAAAATCTTAGTTTCCTATAAAAAAAGAGTGTAGCATAAGAGCATAATATTCATTAGTTATTCATTTTAGGACATTTTATTTTTGGACTGAGAAAAACTCCGTAAATCGAAATGGGTGTCGAATACTTTCGGCTATCTTGCAGCCTAGCCTAATTACCTAATTAGTACTTTGCACATCAAAAGAGCAACAACGTTAGAGTTTGTGGCAAACGCAGTTAAGAAGCTTGTTTTGTAAACCAGGGATACGTACGTATAAACAAAAAAATACCAATCGATAGAAAAAATTCGTTTTACCTTGTAAAATATCTTTCTCTGTTGGCAAATTGTTGAAAAATCTTGCTAAATTCCCGGAACAAGAAATCAAACTTGTCTCAAAGTTGAAATAGGAAGTTAAATTTCTTCATTTGCTTCCGCTTGTGAACAGGAACACACAAGATCCCCATCTTAACCTCGCATTAATGTTAATCACGTGATCGTATGTCAATCATCTAGTACCTATGACAGCTATCAATCATTGCAATCTTCAGATCTCTGCTTCTTGTTGAACAACATTCGCTTTGTTCTGTGGGGAAAAGTTCCCATAATGCTCTAGTGCTTATGATTGCTGTTTGCGGAATGGTTCATTTCAATCGTCTACACTGAATCTCTCCTCCGCATTTTCCTTTTCATTTTCCTCCGCACTTTCTCCTTTGCGCTTTCCGTTCTCCTTGACCTCTTCATCGCGCCATCGAAGACAGGAAAGAGAAGACAAAAGCAATCATAAGGGCGAAACGAATGTCTGTCCTGGATTTCTCTTCGAAAAATGATGTGTTCGTATTCTTTTAGAGGCTTTGTTCATTCGCTTTTAGTCACGTTGCGTATTCGTACCAGTTTGGACCATATCAAGAGCGTTTACGCGGGATGAGCCAGGGACGAGACGATCTGTAATCCAGAACTAGCTCTGAATAGAGCCAAAAATCGTACGGATCCAGGAGATCTCGTGTCAATGGATTATGGAAGGCTTTTTCAAGCCAAAATTATCTCTGGATCGGGCCAGGACCAATCTAGTTTTCCCGTTTAAAAGGGTCTACAGTAAATGAATCTTTACAAGTTCCATAAGGGTGGCTTGCGGCTGCATTGAGTACAATTATTTCGATATGCAAAACTCTAGTTTTTGTGCAGATATGAAACTTGGTGGTTTACTCCTTAAGGCCTCTTAACGGTCTGACGTATGTTTGACATTTTAATATGTCAAGTTCTATAATATAAAAACAGATACAATGCAATCTATATAGCTAGAACAGCCTGAAAATATAGTGATGCAGACCTTTGAGTGCATAACGAAAAAACGGTGACTATGTTTTGCTACTTTTCTTGATACATATTTTCCTAGTTCTTACACTGTATTTTCACCTTACAAAACCAAAGTGGCGTAATCTAACTCTAGTTCAAATTCGAATGAAAATATGTCAACAACAGCGCTCAGTGGCGTGGCAATTGGAAGGTTCGAGGGGGCTTAGCCCCATGCTTAGTCTACCTCATGAAGTAGTGAATGCGAAATCAATGAGAGAATTTGAAAAACTGTATGACTTAAGTAATAAAACGTACTTTATGACTGCGTTTTCGATTGGACTCTCAGGGCTTTAATTCAAATACTTTTAATGCAAATTGCTGATGCAAGGTGTACCTTTTCACCCCATCAAATTAGCAATTATTGAAATTTATCCATAGGGGTGTTTAAAACAGGACTGGGCACAGAGGGGTGGAACCCTAAACATTGCCGCAAAACATTGGAAAGTCAATAAAATTTAGCAATTTTCATTGGAGAAACAAGAGCAATCGCCCCGTCTTACCCCTCTCCCCCCCCAAAATTTAACTCCCCAATTTTCTTGTGGGACCACGCCACTGCTAACGCTCTAAGTGTCTTTCTTTATTTCATTAATGAACTTCTTGATCCATCCCAAATAATTGGTCACTCTGGTGTAGAAACCATACTCGTTTTTCGTCCCACATTCGGGTCCATGACTAACAATTCCCATGATCTTGAAACTGAATTTTGTCTCTTTCTCGTCATCTGGAAGTTTCACAACAAAAGGCGCACCACTGTCTCCTCGACAAGCGTCCTTCTCTCCTTCCCCATCGCCTGCACAGAACATTTTATTCTTTCTTGCATCGTCCAACTTGCACGTCTTGTTAGACTGCACTGGCAAAAACACATAACGTAGTTCCTCCGAATATTTCTGTCTTTCCCCTTTCGCGATGTTCTCTGTGTTTCCCCAACCAGTGACGTATCCGTAGAATTTTTCTTCGATGTTATGATGTTGTTCAGGTAGACAGACCGATTGAACGTTTGCCGACCACTTTACCGGGCTCATGAGTTCCAAAATGGCGATATCGTTCGAAAATACACCTGGACTAAATTCTTCGTGAACATGCACTCTTTTCACTGTGAGTGCTTTGTTCTCGAACCACAGGTCGTTTGGTTCGTGAATAATCTTCAGCTCGCCGACAACGACTCTATACCTGAAATAGACACATGATTCTGAATTACCCTTATTGTGGGGAGGGAGTTTGGAAAAGGCACGGGGTTGGAACAGTAATCAGGATGTAATTTGTGGGGGTCACAATAAACAAAGGGTCAGAATTTGTTTGACAAATTTTGTCAGAAAACTTCTGTTACGCAGTGCGAACGGGCCCTATAGTAAAAGTACTGTATGCTGTGAAAATCCATAGTCCTAAAGCGAGTGTACGAGTGAAATCTAATACCAAGAAAGTCATAGTGGAATAAGTAAAAGTATCGACACCAATAGACAGGGAATTTTCCCCAACAAACTGGCGGAGAGGGTAACCGTGGATTTTTCACCTATTTCGACTTCCTAATGGTATTATCTGCAAAATTTCAAGGGTGTCCGAAAAATTACACCCCAGATGTCACGTGATAATGGCGTAAAGGGTAACGGTCAGAAAAATATGAAAATCGTCACATTTGACAGCAAATAGTTTCGCGGCTTAGGCCTAATCACATTTTTATGTGTTAAAGGCCAATTTAACGAGTCTCAATTTTCTTTCCTTGCCCCTCCCATTTCAGTTAACTGCCCCTGTCCCTGAGCTACTTTCGTGATAAAACGACCTTGTCTTTGCCAAGAGGGTTTATTCAAGCAAAAACAGAAGAAATGAAGGCAACAAATAAACTCTTACCTATGTGGATTACCCATTGGTCTTCTTAAACGAAAGTCGTAAGCACATACAGCAGACGTCAATATTAGGTTATTGCTTATCAGTGATCCACTGCAAACGAAGTTGTCTGCAATAAAATTGCTTGTTTTGAAATAAACTGTTGCCTTCGGAAGGTAGAGTTCAGAGGGTTATTCAGGGAACTTGACTTAGCTGCGGATAGGGACATGCCGCCCAAGAAACAAAATGCTAACCCATATTTTTACCAAATTCTTAGAATTGTTTTCCTAAAATTATACCAAAATCTCAACTGGTACACCTCTTTTCCGTAAATCCTCGAATAAGCCCACGGGGTTTATTTGCAAAACGAATTTTCTGGTGGGGGCTTATTCGAGGGAGAAAGACGCATGTTCATTGGATGTGCAGCTATACTTAGGGGCGTCTGTATGGCATGTTCCCCAAGAAATTCCACGTATAAATTGGCTTGCATTAAATGCTTTTCATATCGGTTTTCCAAAATCATTGTATCTTAAACAACGTAGGTACCTATTCATAGGCTGTCAGGATATCAAACCTTGCATGCGGTACAAAAATAATTATGCCTATAAAAATTATGCCGTATAAAAATTATGCCTATCTCGATTTCAAAAGAACATTAATTTTTTTGATGAGCACAGAAAATAAGAAGGCTTTGCTCAGAACATTGGAGATACAGCCCCTTAGAGAATCTTGATAACCACAGATGCTGTTACAAGGTTCACCCCCAGGTGCAAGGTCCCCAACCCAAAACTACACAACTGACGTATCAAAGAGCCAAAATTCACCATCATACGATTTTAAGAACATACTCACAATGTTTTATGTTAAATCTGTAAATAGCAACTTGCCAAGGCCATTGAGTACCATTTATGGACCGAGAAATTGTTCCACCCATGATACGACCTCTAGACATTACTCCACCTTGTCCACATTTGCTGTAATCTTTGAAAAAAATAATCTTAATGTGTTATAATTATCAAATAAAGTATTTTTCTGTAGGGAGTTTTTTCGCTTTGCAAAATCGTCGATGATTCTCAAAATAATGCACTATTCAAATTCGATAAAACTATAGCACTGTGTGGATCTACGATGGTAGGTTACCATTCCCACTACGATTATCGCAGACGCGAACGAAGCCCGTCACTTGGGATGTTTCAACCTCGTCCCCAGGGTGAATAGGCCTCTACGAGTCTACGTGAGACTCCGCTGTCCATATTCGACCCTGGTATCGGTCTTGTCTATTCGCAATTTGATTGGCTGTTCAAACAATATAAATTTTAAGTGACTTCAAGATTTCACACCAAAAAAGACCGAAAACTATGTGAAAAACATGCAGAAAAACCAAAAAATGATGCTACATGCGATATTGTATCTTGCCAGACATATCGGCAATTTTCGGGGCTTTTTACTTCCCCCTTACCCCCCTCCCAACAGATAGTTACTCGAGTAGCCACGCCTCTTCATTAGCATTGATTGTAGAATATTACTACATTGATTATTAGATTATAGAACTTCAGAAGAATGCTCACCCCTACAAACAGCTGGCAGACCAGACCATCTTTGATTTTCCTTGCATTCCCTTACTGGGGAACCACTCAGTGAATAACCAGATAAACAAGAATACCTCACTCGATTACCATATTCAAACTTGTTACCGGCGCGACGGCCATTTTCTGGAACTCCAGGGTCGGGACAACTTGTCACTGAAAATGCAAAGAGAAGCTGCATATGCCAAAGTACACACTTTCTTAAATAAAGCAATTTCAATATAAAAAACCGCTTCTCCCGGGTACGGTCCCGGTACGGTGAGGTACGCCACGCTACTGTTCCCGGTTCTTTCTCTGCCTGGTTTATGGAACTACCAGGCAGGGACGTACGTAGCGGGGAAACTGGGTATTGTATTGTGAATTAAAATTTGTCCGATTTTATGACCTCCAATTTTATTTTGACAAATTTGGTTCAACGTTTCTCTACAAGATTTCTTAGAATGTCGCCAATTTTTGCAATTTTGGTGGCTCTTACATCCTCTTTAACCTCCTAGCTAACTACTGTAAACCTCTTGAAACAATTAGCGTTGATTGTAGATTATAGAACTTCAGAAGGTTGCTCACCCCTACAAACAGCTGGCAGACCAGACCATCTTTGATTTTCCTTGCATTCCCTTACTGGGGAACCACTCAGTGAATAACCAGATAAACAAGAATACCTCACTCGATTACCATATTCAAACTTGTTACCGGCGCGACGGCCATTTTCTGGAACTCCAGGGTCGGGACAACTTGTAACTGAAAATGCAAAGAGAAGCTGCATATGCCAAAGTACACACTTTCTTAAATAAAGCAATTTCAATATAAAAAACCGCTTCTCCCGGGTACGGTCCCGGTACAGTGAGGTACACCACCCTACTGTTCCCGTTTCTTTCTCTGCCTGGTTTATGGAACTACCAGGCAGGGACGTATGTAGCGGGGAAACTGGGTATGGTATTGTGAATTAAAATTTGTCCAATTTTATGACCTCCAATTTTATTTTGACAAACTTGGTTCAACGTTTCTCTACAAAATTTCTTAGAATGTCGCCAATTTTTGCAATTTTGGTGGCTCTTACATCCTCTTTAACCTCCTAGCTAACTACTGTAAACCTTTTGAAACAATTAGTATTGATTGCAGATTATAGAACTTCAGAAGGTTGCTCACCCCTACAAACAGCTGGCAGACCAGACCATCTTTGATTTTTCTTGCATTTCCTTACTGCTGAACCACTCAGTGCATAACCAGATAAACAAGAATACCTTACTCGACTACCATATTCAAACTTGCTACCGGCACGACGGCCATTTTCTGGAACGCCAGGGTCGGGACAGCTTAGTTCTGAAAATTCAAATTTAGAAAAGCCTCACATGCCTAAATAGACACTTTCTTTAAGTAATAAAACAAAATAAAACAACTTTAATGATAGAGACTGCGAAAATAAGACGTTCACTTACTGACACATTTTGGCGAAGTCCCAGCCCATTTTCCCGACGGCAAACATTTTCGTTCTCGAGGACCGACTATTTCGTAACCTTTGATGCATCTGTAGCTAGCTGTTGATGATACCATTCTTGATGCTGTTACTGCACCATTAAACACTGGCTCAGGCATAGGGCATCGAATTGTTTTTTTGGAATTTTTCGTCTTCTTCCGTGAAATAATTGCTACGAATATAAGAACTGGCTGTAAAAATGCTACACAACCTTGGCCAAGGCAGGGCACCTGAGCGACCTGTTTGTCTGTACTCAGTCAGAGCCCGCAAAATAAGGGATTTTTTATTTGAAAACATATCTTACGTTTAACTGATCATTAAACCATTTCCTGTTAATTCTCTGAAAAAGGGGCTTTTCTTTTTATAGTTAAATATAAGGACATCAAAATTTATGGTATCTTCTGAGCCATTGTTGGTTCTCTGCTAAAGCTCTACATATTTGGTTCGTCATCGAACTGCGTTAATGTATGCAATGGTCATCCGAACAGCCCTTATGAATAATGTAACGGCAAATCCACAGTCAATGTAAACCCTTCGAAGTGGGGTCTATGATCAGTGCAATCTTGCAATCTTTGTTTAGTTTTTGTTTTAAGCGAGTGTTCTTAGTATAGTTGCAGACCAACAGGAAAAAACAAAAGATATGGGACTCCGAATACTGCAAAAGGACGATGTGTTATTAAAGTTTTTAATTCAAAAGCCAGTATGTATTGTAAGCAATCCAGTTCAAATTTCACTCAGTTAACTACTGTGGCCCACAAGTGCAAAACACATAATTGATGCATGTATAATGACACTTTTATTTCATAAGCAAGAGTGGTAAATAAGCAACTAGGGCTGAGATTTTCGGTTGAGATACTGTAGCTTTCTCTATACAGTCCACCATTGCAAACTTATCAAGTACATTGAAAAGCAAGAAAAGAGACAAAAAAGAACGTTGCCCAAATATACATAGGCTTGTCGTGATAAGGTGTGGTTATCATGTCTAAACGGTGTTAGAAACAGCCTTGATAAGTTTGAATATCATTACCCAGCCAAAAAGAGCTTTACAGAGGTACCAGTCATTCTGTTAGGGCTGAAATATTAGATATTTCAATAGACTTTGAGGGCGGGACCGAAAGTCCAGTTTCTTATTGAAAACAGAAGTGTATCGCACATGGAAAATGTTGTGATTTCATAAAAGCAGTTCACCTGCGCAAGATGGAGGATCATGTGTCCACAAACCATTTTGCTGACATTTTATTTTGTCTTTTCCAAATAACAGAAACCCTTTTTTGCATTTGAAAAACAGTTTTGAACCAGCAACCAAGGCATTTCCGCGATTCCTTTTCTTGAGGCGTATTCTCAATATGTAAAGGTTCTTGGAGAGTACAGGTCTCTTGCAAATTTGTTTTCCTGAACGAAATAAGTAAGTTTAATGATTTTAGTTTAACATTTTATTTACTCAATTACAGTAAATTCCAAAACGGTATGGTTTTGCATTTCGTTAGAGAATTTTCGATGTTCAAATTCTTCCAAGGCAATGTACATACCCCTTGATGAGCACATGACGGTCAGTGCTACTAGGACCAAAGTTCCAAGCAGTAGTCTGGTCATGATTATCTAAAATGGAGATTTTTTGAAATTATTTGCTTACAGTACTGTATATCGTCCAAATTTCTTGTTGCAAACGATTAAGATTCTTTGTGGAGATGAAAACAAGATGAAAAGTTTGTGCTTTACTTTACCTTGTAAGATATCTTTCTCTGTGACCAAAATGTTGAGGGATGTTATTAAATTTCCGGAATGAAAAATCAAAACTAGTCACAAGTTCATGTAATGTAGGAAGTTAAATTTTCTATATTTGCTTCCGCTTGTTCAGATAGAATTACACACTTTTTTATAAGAATACAGTCTATAAGAATATTCAGGCTCAAAATTGCCAAAGAACAATGGAATTTTAAGAATAACAATAGAAAGGTTCAAGCCTTGGCAAAAATTAGGATATTCTTTTAAAAAAGTGTGTACTATCACCGATTTACTTATTTAAAAAACTCTAATTAAACTTGCAGTACTTGATTAAAAATTTTAAGAACCTTCCAGTACTTGGCTAATTTTGTAAATTGCTGTAAAAAAGTACGTATAATTTCACTTCCATGTCCAGAGAATCAGATTCAGATTCACTTTCGCAATCAGATTCACATTCAAAATATTATTGCGCAATACTTTGTTTTATGACTCTCTGCTGCTACAATTAACAGAAAAAACTTTCAAAGTCCTATTACAACTGTTTTTGACAACATACCTACCTGTTTTTGACATCATTTATTTTCTTTCCTTTGTAAATTTTTCTAAAAAACGATTTTGAGATTTTGCTGGTCCCACGCAACAAACACTTCAAAGTTACCCCCCGTCTTTGAAGGTGGGATGTAAGTCTTGAAAAGTCTATTACAACAATCTACAACATAAGGCGTCCCTAATGCATTAGTGCAGGTATCTATAGTGCATTCGGTCTTTGCTAAAAAACGATGTTTATGTCATGTGGTACTTAGGCCTATTCCACGCAACTAACACTTCAAAGTTAACCCCCGTCTTTGAAGGTGGGATGTAAGTCTTGAAAAGTCTATTACAACAATCTACACCATAAGGCGTCCCTAATGCATCAGTGGAGGTATCTATAGTGCATTCAGTCTTTGCTAAAAAACGATGTTTATGTCATGTAGTACTTTGGCCTATGCCACGCAACTAACACTTCAAAGTTACCCCCCGTCTTTGAAGGTGGGATGTAAGTCTTGAAAAGTCTATTACAACAATCTACACCATAAGGCGTCCCTAATGCATCAGTGCAGGTATCTATAGTGCATTCGGTCTTTGCTAAAAAACGATGTTTATGTCATGTAGTACTTAGGCCTATGCCACGCAACTAACACTTCAAAGTTACCCCCCGTCTTTGAAGGTGGGATGTAAGTCTTGAAAAGTCTATTACAACAATCTACAACATAAGGCGTCCCTAATGCATTAGTGCAGGTAGTTACCCCCCGTCTTTGAAGGTGGGATGTAAGTCTTGAAAAGTCTATTACAACAATCTACACCATAAGGCGTCCCTAATGCATCAGTGCAGGTATCTATAGTGCATTCGGTCTTTGCTAAAAAACGATGTTTATGTCATGTAGTACTTAGGCCTATGCCACGCAACTAACACTTCAAAGTTACCCCCCGTCTTTGAAGGTGGGATGTAAGTCTTGAAAAGTCTATTACAACAATCTACACCATAAGGCGTCCCTAATGCATTAAACTCTGGACAAAAAAGAATATCATCATCATCATCATTATCATCATCGTAGTTATCATCACCGTCAAAATTATCATTATGCATAGATACAGTAAATCACAAAGTTTAGCGTGGCGATTCGTGGAAATAATGAAAGCAAGAACTTTTCTTGAAAATGGAAAGATTATGAGTAAAATTCCAAAATGAATAACAGTCTCCTACAGTCCTTTGACGTCATTTGACCCTGAAAACGTGAAAACGTATTTGCTAAAACGCGAAACAACCCAAAATTGCCCAAAACCAGCCAAAAGCAGTCAAAACGAACCACAACTTCATAAAAAGCACCCAAAACCACTCAGAAATGTCCAATTCACCTGCAATCATCTATTAAGCGGCAGAAAATCCTTGAAAAATCACCAGAAACTCTCATGTTCTTCCTTTTTTTAACTTGCAGCCTTCTGAACTTTCGCTAGAGTACGGGAAGGTTAGCTCCCCATGGCACCACTTATCATACAAGCCTTTGATATTTAGTAGTAGGGCAACGTTTCGGGAGAGATCCATCTTCCATCATCGGGAAATAAGAAAAGTAGTTTCTTTTCTATTTATTGCAAAGGTCAGAACGGAAGGTATGAATTTAACCGGACCTGCGAGGAAGCTCGTAATTTTTCAATCTATACGTGGTAGTGTGTGGTTTGCGGGAACGCTCCGCGTCCTGTGGCAGGAAACCAGGTTTTCCAATGGCCAATCACCTGACAGTAAAAGGTTAATTCAGGCAGGCAAACAGGGCAATGCAGAAAATGCCCAATTTTCCTGCAACCTCTCTTTGTGGGTCTAAAAAATTAAATAGTGGCTAGACAGTGGTTAGGTGTCCTAAATCATTTCAAATCAGCGGGGAATAGGCCTAAGTACTACATGACATAAACATCGTTTTTTAGCAAAGACCGAATGCACTATAGATACCTGCACTGATGCATTAGGGACGCCTTATGGTGTAAATTGTTGTAATAGACTTTTCAAGACTTACATCCCATCTTCAAAGACGGGGGGTAACTTTGAAGTGTTAGTTGCGTGGCATAGGCCTAAGTACTACATGACATAAACATCGTTTTTTAGCAAAGACCGAATGCACTATAGATACCTGCACTGATGCATTAGGGACGCCTTATGGTGTAAATTGTTGTAATAGACTTTTCAAGACTTACATCCCATCTTCAAAGACGGGGGGTAACTTTGAAGTGTTAGTTGCGTGGCATAGGCCTAAGTACTACATGACATAAACATCGTTTTTAGGCAAAGACTGAATGCACTATAGATACCTGCAGTGATGCATTAGGGACGCCTTATGGTGTAGATTGTTGTAATAGACTTTTCAAGACTTACATCCCACCTTCAAAGACGGGGGGTAACTTTGAAGTGTTAGTTGCGTGGAATAGGCCTAAGTACTACATGACATAAACATCGTTTTTTAGCAAAGACCGAATGCACTATAGATACCTGCACTGATGCATTAGGGACGCCTTATGGTGTAGATTGTTGTAATAGACTTTTCAAGACTTACATCCCACCTTCAAAGACGGGGGGTAACTTTGAAGTGTTAGTTGCGTGGGACCAGCAAAATCTCAAAATCGTTTTTTAGAAAAATTTACAAAGGAAAGAAAATAAATGATGTCAAAAACAGGTAGGTATGTTGTCAAAAACAGTTGTAATAGGACTTTGAAAGTTTTTTCTGTTAATTGTAGCAGCAGAGAGTCATAAAACAAAGTATTGCCCAATAATATTTTGAATGTGAATCTGATTGCGAAAGTGAATCTGAATCTGATTCTCTGGACATGGAAGTTATAATTTCTACTGTTTTCCTTTAAAAAACATCATCGACGTTGGTTTTTCTTTTCTGAAAAATAAACCCAAGTAAATATATATACTTAATACCCAAGTCTTTTAAGATTTTTGGAACTTCCATATGCACCTATTTCTTAAGACCTATTTCGTTTTACTGTATCGTTCCGTTCCCGTCCTTCCATTCCACCATTCCATTAGTTCAGTCTATAGTTCCCATTCCCTTCTATTTTTCGTGCGCACATGCGCACATCAATTAATCAATCAATCATTCAGTTATCAATCTCAGGCGAAAAAGATGGCGGTCCTCTTGAGAGCTTTCCCTTGATAAGGTTGGCAATTTATGAAGCTCGCTTGAATTTGACTAAATCCTTGCCTTGTCAGTTTCAGGCATGTGGTAGCATGCATTGAATGAGATGAAATGCTGTGCATTGTGAAGCAGATCAACTTTTAGATTAAACCCCATCCAAACATAGCCAGAATTTCACGCAACATTTGCCAACATTCATGTTAGCCATCTTTTTTGGTGAGCCAACATCATGTTGGGAGATGTTGGCTCCAGACTGGAATTCTTGCAGATTGTGTGCGAAAGTGGGCACATGAAAGCAATAGAAGAAACAATAGGGCCTATTTTTTACCGTCCGTGTGTAAGAATTCTCAGGCGCTTGCTCTTGTGCTGACATTACAAGATATCATTAATTTAATCTGTTTATAATTGACAGGCCAGCCTGATTTTCCAGAAGTCAGCATGCCAGAACTTGATTCCTTGGTGCAAAACATTCAAAAGATTTTGGTAACATTCGTCAAATGTAATTGTGATGCATGGGCTCCACAGATAGCTAGGGTATGTCTCAAATTGGTAACACAATAGATAAAGTAAAAGATATATTACAGCACCAATGACACTATTCATGTTCTAGAAAAGTAAAGTGAAGTTGCTGTTTTATAGTCTATTTGCGTAAACCTACTGAGTCTAGATTTTATAGCATACAGCTGGGTGCAGCCACACACATCGATCATAACTACCAACCAAGTACCCATTTTTACACCTGGGTGGAGAGAGGCACATTTTTGTTAAGGTTGTTATCTCTGCAGTCTCGAGTGGTAACACCATAGCTGAAGCCCTGTGTGCTAATCACTGTGACACAGAGACCACAAATGACTCACATTCTGAAACCAGGAAGCACTGCTCCTGAAACCCACAATGGAAGTGTCATTGAGTTACCTTAGTTACCTTTTTCCAGAACGCTATCGTTGCATCTCTAATTTCATGTCTAACAGTCCACTTGTATTGTATTGTTTTCTTGATAGTGGTCAGTCAATCTTGTTGGAGAGCTCTGCAGCCAGTATGGTGTTTTAAGAGGTACAGTAGCTATGTTTTCTGTATTGAAATTGAATTCAGTATGTACACATCAAAACCAAAAGGAGGGCTCTGCGAAGGCAGAAAATGTTTTCCAATTTGGATTCTTCAATTAATTCTATTAATGTTCTGCTGTATCCTGCAAGCTATTGATGTTTAAAACACAATGCAGATTTAGCTTCACTTTCTGATTGGTGCATGATAATCCTATCTGGGTATAATCCCATCAATCCCATCTGGGTAACAATCCCATCAAATTCTGCCTTAATCAATAGTTTCTAATTCTATCTGTTTCTGACGTTTATACTCTGAGGAGTGTCAGGCGAAAAAAGCTGTCTAGAAATGTCTAGAAAGTATGTCCAAGAATGTTTCCGCTGTTTCTTACAGTTTTAGGTATTCTAGGAAAATCTACCATGTTTACTGTCATTTTGTCACAAATCTACAGACGGTGTTGTAATCCTTTCTCTGAAGCAGTTAATTTCTTCAAAACTCTGTCAAGTAAGCTTCTCTGAGTCTTTAATGCCCGAAAATGTGAGTTCTGATTCTTTCACTGAACCTTTTTCTAGGTTTTGCAACTTTACCTATTGATGAGCGAATGCAACTTTGGATGAACTGTGAAGGTTTTTATCGCATTTTCTTCCTTTTTACTTCTTTGCTTGATAAAGCTTTCGACTTGCAATTGTTAAAACTTATGATGCTATAGACATCATAATCACCGCTTATCAAGACAAGCCTTTGATAATTGTACGAGGAACACTTTGGGAGACAAGAGAAATGTAGTTTTTATAATAATTGTGCTATTTATCTATGAATGGTGTTAATTATGAGTTTTTGCTGAGTTTCATTAAGTATCCTGTTTCTCACTTAGCCTTCGTTTTGTTTTTTTTTAGCTTGCAGACTACTTATGGAGATATCTGTGACCTGTTTTGCGAAAATGTATGTGAATCACTTTTCTTTTGCTGCTTCATGTTTCCAGGTTCATGCTTGAAGTTGCTTTTGCATTTTGGCCTAATCCAGCTGGCTTGTGGCATCAGAAGCGCAGAGAGGTTGGGGTTCAAGCCCAAGCTAGGGTAGCGTCACAGCCAGGGTCAAGGTCTCAATTTCAACCTACTCGTGAGATCCTAGGGACTGCCGCTAAATTCACCATTTCACCTTTCACGAAACCCCGTCACATGAGGGCATCCCTTTCATATGCCGAAAAATTTGCATGATAGAAAAAGATTGTTTTCGTGCTTGCATTTTGTATAGTTATTTCTCACTGTCCTTGCTGTATTCAGTTAAGCCCTGGTAAGATGATCCAACACTGGTGGTCAAATTTCTGAGATTTGCTTGATCAGAAATGTTTGAACGTTTCGCCACGTCACAAAGCATTATTTGACAAGCAGAATTAGCCTGTATCAAGGTTGTATCAAGCAAAATATGCTTAATGAGCGATTTTTCGTGATGTGCCCAATCGGTCAAATATTAGCTATCTTTTAAAAGCTCATCTCAAATGTTTGGCGAAGAATAATTGAACCTTTGGCCAGGGCCTAGTTGATTTGTCTCAGTGACTAATAAGACACAAAACATGCTAATTCATTCATTTTAAGAGGACCTTTACATGAGAAAAGTCTCCTAGAGCTTCTCACAAAACAATGGAACTCAACCCGGGTTGAACAAAATTTGCGTTTACTTGGTGAAAAATGTTGAACTCAATCCGGGACGAATTTTTAAACCCGGGATTAAAAAGTGAGTTGAATTCATCCCGTGTTGAGTTTCAATCATGTAAACAACTTTGCGATTTATAAGGGCTTTGACCACAGGCCAAGAAGAAAATCAACCCGGGATGAATTTCAACCCGGGTTGAGTTTTCTCATGTAAAGGGCTTCTAAAATGGTTGTTTAACTTGCATTGTGAATGGTATAACAAGTAATGCATGAAGATAATATATTTCGTGCTTTCATTGTTATTATTTAGTTTAAAAACAGCTTCAGGTGGTCTTGTAACCCTTGATGATATTTTTTGAAACTTTTTGTAGAATTGAAGACAAGCCAGACCTTTGTGTTGAATACATGTTAGAAACTGCTGCACAATGTTCTCCGTTCTTTGATTGGGCAATTGCACACATCTGGTAAGAGTTGCAAACGATCAGCCTTTGCTTTTTGGGACCTTTGAAATTTGATTGTCAGACAAGATAGTTGATGCCCCATTAGGGGTGGTCAGAATATCCAATACCCCTTACAATTGTTCTTTATATATTCTTTATCGCTATCCCATCTACGCATTCTCTCTTTGCTCCAAGAATGTCTCAAAATATACCCCGTATACCTTTTACTTTGTCCAGAATTATCCCTTATCCATCTTTTCTGGAAATATCACATTATCCCCAATGGCGTGTCAATTGTTATATGTGCTGCCAGGCCATATGAGTGGGTTTTGGCCCTGAAATTCTCTTAACATTACGGTATAATTTTAATCAAAACCACATACAAGACGGTGGGAAATTGAATAAAACTTATCCATATTATATGGTCTGTGTCTAGTCTAAAAATGGATGGGATTGTAGAATCTCGGCAGCACATCCCCGTCTATCCATATGCAATCTACCCCCACTCGGGGGCTGCCGGAGGGATTTCTTTACTACTTTGGGCATCATTGAAGTTGTTGTTTTGGCTACAATTGATTACTACTTTTCCTTTTAGCTGTTGCTTTTTGGATGTTGTTCCGTATGGAATCCTGTCGCACGCCCTGCAGGCTTTTAGCATGCAAGCAAAACACGCTGAAACGATAATCAACTGTGTAACACGCGTGTATAAATACCTATTGAATCAACATGGCAAAGTGTTGCAGAATGCTGTTCTTGATCTCTTCAAGGTAAATCATAAATCCTTTTATTACGGCCATGTTTACACACGCAAAAATTGATCAGATCTAAAGTGGATGCTATCTTTTTTGGTACGGATGTGCCTTGCGTCTACGCACAATTTCGTAGATCCGATCTTCTTCTGGTCCCCTAACCGACCTACTTTTCGATCGCTTTGAAAAGCATTCCAGTTTAGATTGGATCTACTTCTGCATCGTGTAAACAGGTGGATCCGATCCAAAACTGGCTCCCTTCAAGAATGTTATCATAAATTACTAAAGAAATATTAAGTAACCAGTTCAGTAAGCTGATATTATTAGGGTTTTTGAAAAGGCTACCCTTAGCGTGTTATTATATTGTTCTTAAATCTATAAAAAAAGAGTGAAATTCGAAATGTAAGCTGGCTTGCCAACAACTCTAGCAACATTAGACTAGTTAAATTAGAACATTCGGAGGCTTAAGTATTCATTTTAACACCTTCATTTATGTTTGACAAAACAACCCTCTTTCAGGATAGTGTTGCTGCTTTGACAGTGGAAGCAGGATCAGAACAAGAACACATTGATAAATGTACTTTGCCATTCTTATTACATCTTGCTCTTCAAGCTCCACAGTTGGTTGATATTATCACAGAAAAAGTTGTCGACTTACGTAAGTTCGCGTACTCATTCTTGCACCGTTTCTTCTTGCGCTTACAGTAATATTTCATATATTTTCTCCTTTTACTATGACATTTTTACTGACTATTTCGTACCTGAAGTGGTGCATCTGGATTTATAGATTAGTCTAAATATCCAAAGCCACCAGAAACTAAAAAATAATGATTATTTTTGTTTTCTTTAAGTTGATCTAAAGACCATGGCAGCTTTGAACGAACAAGCTAACAAACGTGATATTATTCTTCAGAGAGGGTAAATCAGCTATACTTTCTTATTCCATACTCATACTTATTTCATTTTGACTTGACTTGACTTGACTTTGACTTGACTTGACTTGACTTGACTTGACTTGACTTGACTTGGCTTTACTTAACTTGGCTTGACTTGACTTGGCTTGATTTGACGTAACTTGACTTGGCTTAACTTGGCTTGGTTTGGCTTGGTTTGATTCAACTTGAGGTATCTTGGCTTGACCTAATCTGATCTGACCTGACCTGATCTGACCTGACATGACCTGACCTGATCTGACCTGATCTGAACTGACCTGACCTGACCAAACCTGACCTGTATTTCACCTATGATATTTACGATACCCTTTACTTGCAGTCTCCTTTCAAGAGTGCTGGATATATTGAAAAATATTGGCAGTGGAACATACAAGATAATCATGTTTCTTGTCAACGGCACGTGTAACAAAACATTCTTCTCTGATGGTAAGTAAGAAATCATTGAAAACATATAAGCAGCATCAGAGTACGAAAAAGAGCCATAATTAGCTTTAAACTACAGAGTTGTATAATTTGAAGCAGCAATTTCTTTAAGTAGCTTATGAATTGTATTAACTTGAATACAAAATGAATACAAGTCGATATAATTCAAGAAGCTTTTAGTAGCGTACTTTTATGTAACTTATAATTGTAGAGTGCCTCTTAAGAAGCTTATAACGACTGTGTATCTTTAAGTATCTTAGAACTACAGGGTACCTTTTAAGTAGCTTAAAATGACAGTGTACCTTCAAGTTGCTTATAAAACAGTCTATCTATGTAAATAAGGTGAAAATTACAGTGTTTCTTCTAAGTAACTTAAAATGTCAGATGGCCTTGAAGTAGCTTAAAACGAAAGATTGTTACCTTTGCGTAGTTTATAATTACAGTGGCTTATAATTACGTAGTTTATAATTACAATGATAGATAACCTTTGAATAGCTTATAATGACTGTACTAATGTAGGTAGGCTTAATAATGGAAATGGCAAATGATTTCGAAACTTCAAAGTTTAATAGAACAAGCAAGAAGAAGGTTAGAACAACGGAGTGTTAAAGAAATGTTTTAAGGAAAATATATCTTACATTAAGTTATTTTCTGACTTTTACCTTCAATTACGAAACAGCTTTTGCCAAGTTGTTGATAACTCCTTCTTAAATTTACAGGTGACCCAAAGATATTAGAAGAAAGAAAACGAATTTGTGGAACTATCCTTGTACGTTGTGGTCATTCATTTGTCATTGTAATCTATGAATAATATAGTACGCCAAATCATTTTAGAAACAGTCACAGATGAGAAAGGGGCTCAGTTGATTTAGAGGGGGAAAGTATTTTTATCTTTGCTGTTAAAGGGACCTTTGTTTGTAGAAATAGGGGGCTTAATAGAATGGAAGGAGTGGAGAAAAGAAATTTATCGCTATATAAGCAAGTGTCCTAACCTTACTGCATCCACTATATTCTCATGAGCTCCTTTACTTCATCTCCCTCCCCCCTTCAGATTTGCTTCCCTTCATTTTCAATTCAATTACTATCTACTTGTATTTTTGATGAATTGCAAACGCTAGGATAGATTTTCCACAAGTGGCATACCACACTAGATGGGAATAATCTCTGGACTGCATGATCAGAGAGCCAACAATAATTCCACTGATCTAAAGAGCTAAATTAAATCGTTGAGTAACTCTCCAGGTCATACAACCAAACACTCTTCTCCAATTGGCCGTGTATTTCGGCTATGTCGAGCCGTTATATATACTGTTTTTCATGAATTCATATATTTTCTTTATAGCTTGTTTTGTTTCTAGGAAATGCTACTCCTCAGTCTTCATGAGAACCTGCAAAATCAATCTGCTATAAAAAATAGCGATGATCTTCTTATGGTTACAACACATCTCCAAGATGACAGAAGCATCGAAAGTCCTTTTTTGAAAGATCTTCAAAAGCATACAATGGACATTTCGAATGAGCTTTTAGAGTCTACGGGCATAAGGTAAGCTCTGAAGTTAATATTTTGTCCTTGATGAATTAAACAGATCTTTTTTTATCAGTTTGAAAGCTTCAATTTTTAGGAGAACTCTGGGCACGGGTTTCCCCACAAACACTTATTTGTAAGATAAGACATTGAGCGTGGGCGAGCATGAGATTTGCTTAGATTTTGCGTACCGTATTTTCTTGATTTTTGGGTATACCGTAGGCTCTGACCTGATTTTGATATATTTTTCCAAGATATATGTAACTGATCTTCATCATCAGCCCAAGGCTCTCATCCTATATGACTATATGTTTCAGTTTTTGTTGAGCCTTATAATGTACAACCAACTCACTGACTAAAAACGAACACACAGACTAACAAGCTAACTATAATGCACTATCATCTGTACGGTGGAGGATATTCAATACTGTGGGGGGATATCATCAGTACAGTGTAGTCAGTGGTGAAAATCGTCCACCGTATTGATGATATCCCCTCACTGTACTGAATATCCTCCACTGCACTGCACAAGCATCACCCAGGGTGTTGATTTTATTATTAGCTCCAGTTGTTAACTTTTTTAACCAATTACCCTCTTTAACAGGGCAACAGTTCTTATAAGGACTCTTTGCATTTCATCATTATATGGCAAAGAAAAGACTGCAGTTGACACTCTTGCTTTTCTGCTGCTGAATTCTAAATCTGCGAACAATGTAAGTTTGCTTATACGTGGAAGTTTCTAATGAGCATTTTACTATAAGCAGCATTTACTATCATTACAGCTTTCCTTTTCTTTTGTGATATATGTCTGCATCAATTCTTACCAGCTCATTCAGACCGTGGCTGTTCAATCTGAATTAGAAGTTCATATTCCTGATATACTGGAAAAATCTATAGATGCGTTCGTGGGGAGAATATGCAGCACTGAAAGACCTCTGAAGAATGCTAAGGTATATTCGTATCTTTTTTTCCACATTAACTTTCTAACCTTAATAAAGTAGCAAGTAAAACGTCTTATTTTGACTATACTTGACGTGACTTTATGTGACTTGCTGTGACGTGATTTGATTTGACTTCACTTCACTTTGGCTTGGCTTGGCTTGGCTTGGCTTGTCCTGACGTGACTTGCCTTGACGTGACTTGACTTGCCTTGACTTGACTTGATCTGACCTGACCTGACCTGACCTGACCTCAACTGACATGACCTGACCTGACCAGACTTGACTAGACGTGACTTGACTTGGCCGGACGTGACCTGACCTGACGTGACCTGATTTGACCTGACCTGACCTTACCTGACCTTACCTGACCTTACCTGATTTGCCTTTTTATGTGTGTTGATTTTAAGAGCTCTTTTGTTCTGCCTTAGATATTCAATGCTCTGAATAACTGCATAACACTGACACAGGATGATGCCATTCAGAATGAGCAAAATAGGTAAGAACACTCACTTATCACATTCACATTAAGTCTTAATAACAACAATTAGAATACTTTAAACCCACATAAAAAAACTGCTAATTTAGAACCATCAGGCTGATTTTGACCAATTTGGAACATAGCATTAAGCACAAACGTAGTTATTGCTATAAAGTTCAAGTCCTGGACGCTCAAACTAAGACCTACAAACTTCAATCTCGGTATGGTATGAGCGATCTCGGTATGGCGTTAGTCTCGGTTTGACGAGCGTTTACTTGGTTATCAGTCTTGCCTGTTTTGCCTGTTGAAAGTAAACAAAAAGTGAAACTATAATTATCATCGCTTTTTCTGCAGGACTAGATTTAGGCTTCATTTGAAAGAAAAATGGGCTTTGCTCAGCTTTCTAACTACTTTTGAAAATCAAGATCTTTCATCCAAAGCGCTGGAGTTAATCGATCTACTAACACTTCCCTCGCATCAACCTCTTTCTGATGCATTCAAAGCAAGCATGAATCTCACAGCTGCTTATTTCAACTGCTTACTTCGAATATTTAGAAGCGATGCCAGTGAAGGTTTGCTGTTATGTTTAGTATTGTTTTTTCTATTGACTTTCGTTTCATTGTCACGAGCCGTGATACATCGTTGTGTATAAAAGCAATTTGCTGACAAAACATGCATAGATTTTGCAAAATATTTAAGAACAAGCCATGAACCAACTGAGTCCATTGTGATTACACCAGAGAAAATGTCTAGAACCAAAAGATCCATTTCACACCTTTCGACCCGACCTTTGCAATAAATAGGAAAGAAACCACATTTCTCATTGCCCAGTGATGGGAGACGGATCTCTCCCGAAACGTTGCCCTACTAAATTTCAAAGGCTTTTCATGATAAGTGGTGACTATCATGTCTAATACAGTGTCAGAAACAACCTTGATAAGTCCGAATATATTTACTCGGATCCATCCATGTTTGTGCAAACGAAAAGCCTATCGTTGCATTTTTGGGAATAGATCCACTCTTCGTTAGACGAAATGAAGGATTATGTCCCATGCCTGAAGTTTTAAATGTATTCTAGGAAAGGTTGTCATTTGTGTAGAAAACTATTTTTGTCCCAAGGAGAGCTGGGCTAGCCATAGTTTAGAGAGTCATTTGTCTTGATTGTAGAAATCTTGATTTTAGAAACTTAAAGAGTTCCATTGTAAAAATGTTATGTGGTATGCCAATGACATGACCTAAATGTAATTTCTCAATAAAGTATGCTTTATTTTAATTTTACATTTCATTTTAGATTCAAATTGGCAAACTGTTCTATTGTGCGAGAAATTGCTTATTGGCCTTGTAAGAGAAAATCCAAATTTGCAACGATCTGTTTTACGAAACATTCTTGAGACATTATTACAGAAGGTATGTCAAGTTAGTTGTCTCCCAGAACTGTTGAAATTGCGATAAACAGCGAAAGTATTTTCGGGCATACTTAAAAGCTATTTTCGTCTGATACTCCTCAGAGTATGAACGTCAGAAACAGACCGAAATAATAAACTAAGGCGGAACTTATACCCAGATGCGGCTCGATATGCACCAATTTCCAACTGAACTTTTGCTCTATTTCCCCGTTTAAATGCCCGGGTGCTTAATTAAAATCCGCCTCAAAGAGAGCCTGTGAAAATTTTCGAATTAAATTTCGGTTAGACGGTTAGTTTATACCGTAGTTAATACCACCGTTGGCGCAGTGTCTTCGTCGCTGGGTAGGAGCTGTATGTACATTCCTGCGCTCCATGATTTCGGTTTTCACGCTGGGCACGGGGTGTGAACGCAGGCTGTCCTAACGTTGCAAGACCCTTAAGCAAAATTTTCGGTACTTGATCACACGCTCGTTCGCTCAATAAAAATCTATTCCCAGCCCTCCCTTCCCCTATGTCTGCTCGCATCTCTTCCTTCCTTCTGCTTCAGCTCTTCTCTCTCCCGCAGTTGTTTCCCTGCGGTGACAGGTGCGTTGGCCGGAAAAAGGTTTTCAAGGGCAATCACCGTCCATAAGGTTAGCGTTTTACTCAGGCATTTTAAGGGCTAACGCACTAACGCCCACTTCCTGAGCCAGGTGAGTATTAACTAACTGTAAGTAAGTTTTGCAGCAACTGGCAAAGATGTCTCTTGATACATCCCGCCAAGAGGAGAGCTTGCAATACACATGAAAGGCTTCTATGGGACCATCCTGGTTGGCAGCTCGAAATAATGGGGCGGTTATTTGAGGGAGGGTGCTTATTCGAGGAAATACTATAGCTATGTTGTAAAAACTCTGTTAAACCTTCAGAGTTTTGATTGATTTTGGAAAACTTTTAAATGGGTCCCTGAGAGCCCAGGGGGGAACTCGTTAACTTTCAATACCGGGGGTCCACGCCACTATTTCCTTGCAGACCCCTAAATATTGAGCCTAATGTTTTGGAGACCCCAAATATTGCTATCTATTTTTGGACTCCTAAAATGTTTTCTCGGGTTTAGCCATCAGTTTCATGACAATTTACAATTTATAAGCTCTTGGCAGTTGGATGGTCATTGTAATGAATCGCACCAAATTGCACGATTCTTCCTTCAGATCTGTGGACCCCAAATATTGAATTTTTGTCCATGTTATAGTTCACAGACCCCAAATATTAAATAAGCTTAAGATTTCGGACCCCAAATATTGGCATGGACCCCCGTATTGAAAGTTAATGAGTACCCCCTGGGCCTGAGAGGTGGTTTATTAGGGAGAGACTCTTCCCAGATATGAGCCATACAGATAGGAGGCTTTTGGACGTAGCTTTTGTTTATTTACATTTGTTATTATGACGAATATCAAGATTCAAAATTTTGAGCCCTTATTTTAATTTTCTTTAGGAAAACATCACTCTGGTAGCAAACGGTTCTTCAATCAACAGTAAGCAGACACGGTTTCTTCGTTTTCTTTACCTTATAACTTTGTAGGCTTTTGTATGTCTGTAGGTTTATGTAGTTTAGCTCTGCTTTTCTTCTAAGCTCTGCTTTTCTTGGGCCGTGTAGAGTACATTTTATTATTGTAAATTGTATTTCTACTGATAAAAATGAATTGAATTGAATAGCTTTTTTGAAGTTTTATGATTCCTGGACGTTTTATGATTTCTTTACCGTCATCCCTGATTTTATGTTTTACTTCCATCATGTTTAAGCGTATGAAAGCCCACGTTTACTCAAACACTCCGTGACTTAAACAAACTTTAGTTTCCTGAAGTCAAATTAAGAGCTGCAACTGTATGAGGAAGTAGATGTCGAAGTTTTAGATTTATTTCTTATCCTTGCCCAGTTTTATTACGTGTTTTCAGAAGGTGCTGTGGCATCGTGGTTAATGAAACTAGCTCGTGGTGTCAAGAGGCTGGTAAGGTCAGGGTTCGAGCCTCGCCCACGGTAGCGTCACAGCCAGACTCGAGGCTTCGTTAGTTCACCTCCTTGTGTGAGATATTAGGAATGGCGCTAAATCCCCCATTTCAAATTCACTATCAGCATCTGATTATTGATGTGCTGTGGCTTCGTGGCCTAATCCCGCTGGCTGGTGGTGTCAGAAGCCCGATCAGAAGCTCAGCGAGACCGGGGTTCGAGCCCCAGCTACGGTAGCGTCACAGCCAGGGTCGAGGTCTCGATTAGTTAACCTACTACTGAGACTCTAGCGACTGGCGCTAAATACACCATTTCACCTTCACATTATTCAGAGTTCTTAGCAGAATTCTTTTTAAAACTGGGAGACACAGCAAAAACATCGCTGGAGTTCTATCTCGAGATAGCTAGAGTTATTTTTCTGTAGGAGTAACACATTTATTTTTAGTTTGTTTATGTTGATTTCAGATAACGATGAAGATGAAATTCTGATTAAAGAGCCTAAAATCCAGCTTTTTGAGAGAAACAACCAACCTGATGTTGTGTCTCGAATACCGGTTAATCGGTCATCGGTTATTTATGCCGGTTCTTTGAACCGAAATAAAAGGAAAATGATTCTGCAAAATAACTCAGAAACTGAGGTGAGATTCTTTTAAATTAAAAGGGTTTTCTCTGCGACCAGGGGGCCTTATGATATGAAAGACCCCTGATATGGGACACTGTCAGTTATTGGCATATTCCCTAGAAATTCTTGGTACACCTTTTTTTTATAAAGAACCACTTTATAAGGAACCTACATGTAGAAGGCCCGAAAATTTAAAGAACTGATACTACTAAAGAGAAAATCATTAAGGCCCTTTTCAATGTTGAATGCTTTTATCACAGCAAATAATCAAGAATTAGAAAGCCGGTTCCATTCATTTGCAGTCGAAAACCACATAAATTGTACGTTAAGCATGTATCAAATGTTTCCTTGAGTAGTCCCGAGCTTTGCTCTCATGCAAGTGTCTCTCTATCATTGTTATGACCACTGTATGTGCGATTAAAATAAAGGAACTATTAAGGAACTTTTTGAACTACGATTGCCTCAAAAGAGGTCCAAAAATAAGGCACTTGAAGAACTAGGCCTTGAGGTAGGTTCCTTATAAAAAAGCGTGTACTGTACCTATCTACCGACCTTAGCAGGGCTATCAATAAAAGCCTCAGAGTGCAACAGAGTGTCATTATCATTTTATAGCCCTGGCCAAATGCTCAATCAAACATTGTTGGTCAAACATTTGAGATTTGGTTTAAGAGCAATGTTTTACCGTTGGGCCACAAAACATTACAAAACTTTACTTAACAAGCAGAAATCGCTTAGCTATGGTGGAGAAACTTCAAAAAAATTTTATGCTTCTTTCAAGGAAAGATTTTGGATGAGCAATGTTTTTTGGTAAGGCCACCAAACGGTCAAGTATTTCACTTGGTTAGCAAATTGAAAATGTTTGACCAAAATATTTGACCGTCGGGCCAGGGTCTAGAATATCATTTAAGCAAAATTTATTTGCTTCGTTCCAGACAAAAATCTTCATTCATTGGGCGAGCAATGTTTTGTTATGTGGACGAGCAATGTTTTGCGATGTGGCCAAACAGTTAAGCATTTTGCACGATTAAAAAACTGCAAATGTTTCACTTTAAATATTCGTTTGGCTAGGGCCTAAAATATCATTCAGCTAAAATTTTTTTACTTCATTGCAGACGAAATCTGCACTCATTCAGCAGTGCTTGCTAAATACCATTGATGATATTCTGTCGCTAACAATAAACATGAATGAAAAAATGGATGTGGATATGTCACGTGCTTCCAATTTCAATGAAGTTCAGATGTCCCGGATAGCAGAATCCGGAGGGAGGTCTTCGTATTGTTTCTTGGCGACTTTCATGGCAGAATTGGTTTGTCCTGATGTTGTTGCAACACTTCCTTGGCCCGATGAAGAGTTTTTGAAATATACAGTTGAAAGGTTTGAGATTTTTTGTATGATTTAGCTATTTATGAATTTCAAAATTGGAACAGCGAAACATTTTTTACTAAAAGCAGGGGCGGACTGGCAGGGATGCTGGGCTGCAATTGCAACCTGGGCCTTCTTGTTATAGGGTCTTTAACAAACTGTTTTCGCTGTTTCTTGAGCAAATCTCTTCGATTTCTTGGGATTTCGAAGAGATTTGGATGGGTTTCGCTTTGTCTGAAAACAGTTGGAAATAACAGAAATTGTTTCTCAATGCAGATAATTGGAAAGAAGCAAAAATCAAAAGATAATCAGCATATGCGCACAAAAATATGGAAGCAAGAAAATATAGAAATGCGAACATATGTATAAAATATTTTGGCATTGAAATATCGCAAATAGGAAAAGAAGTATTTTACATCAACAGTAGCCCTTGCCTGGAATTGATTTTTCACAGAGGAGCTCGCTAGAAGCAACTAATAAGAAAATTTGCTATAGTAAAAACAGGCCCTTTTACTGGAAATAGCAACCCTTGAGATTCGCTGCCATTCCGCCTCTGACTAAAAGCGTTTACTTAAAAGCTTTTTTTCTTCTGACGCACCTCAGAGTATAAACGCCAGAAACAGACCGAAACACTTAAAATGTCTCCTCTTTATCAATTGATAGTTACTTGATGATTTAGTTGGTGAAATTATTTTATCTAACCATGTTCCTCTTTCTTTTAGAGATATAAAAATAAAAAAGCAATTTGAACAGAACCCATTTCTGTGGCATATTATGTCGTTAATCAGCACTGGTAAGGATATCTAGAAGCATAAACTTAATTTGATGTGATATTAAAATTGTCTTTATTATTTTCAAAATTAATCATTTCAACTATATATTAATCTTAATAACTGAAAACATACTGAAGGCTTTTTTACGGAAATTTTTTGAAGGTGCTGTGGTGTCGTGGCCTAATCCCTCTGACTCGTGGTGTCAGAAGCTCAGCGAGGCCGGGGCTCGAGCCCAAGCTACGGTAGCGTCACAGCCAGGGTCGAGGTCTCGATTAGTTAACCTATCACGGAGATCCTAGCGACTGGCGCTAAAAAGCACTATTTGGCACCCCTCTGTCTAGCTTTAATCTTTGAAATAGAATTATAACTGAACATTGACTGTGGCGGAATCTTCAATAAGTAAAAATTTTCTATCCACTTGGTCATAGTGTTTACGTATTCCTATGCAGCGAACACCCCGATCTAACTAATAACTTTATCTTTTATGGAGCTTTGTTTGAAAATTTCAACACACTAAGAAGAGTCCTATTCCGTATGATTTTTTATCTAGTTTTACTTAGTTACTAATTCGTGCTGTTTACCAGATGTATGCCCCATTCTACTCTTCTTTCCATTCTTCACTTCTCATTGCCCTATGTTATAATCCAGGTTTTAGAAGAAAAACCCATTTGAAAGAAGAAGAAACAATGATATTAAGTAGCTTAAAAGTAGCTAGTGTTATCCAGAGTCCAGAAAAGTGTTCAACCTTCCTCCAGACAAATAAACCCCTAGCTGAAAACCTTTCTCACTTAACAATGAAAGTTAGGCGTGTTTCGAATGTGGCAAAAGATTTTCCTTTGTTCTAACAGACCTTCCTCCGGTCAGTGACTGTGTGACCGTCACTTTTTCCTGACTCTGGTGTTCTCATGGTCAAACAAAGTGTCCTCGATATGTTGTGAAGATGAAAGAAAATCGAAGTGCTTAAAATTATGCGTCCCAGTAGTTTTGATTTTTTGCTTATTTTGTTACTTAAACTCTATTATTTAACCTTGTAGAGCGACCATCCCTTTGCTTCTGCGTTGTCATCGTTCAAAGCTTACTGTCCTCGTGTCTGACTTATTGGGAAGTTGATAGAAAAAAAACTGTAGCTGCATCGCCATGCCAACTCAAGATAACATGCCAGACCTTACAGTTAATAAAAGAGGTACCTATACTCTACTCTCCTATACTTTGCACTCTTTTAAACGCTTCGTTTTCAGTTGGATATTACAGTGCTCTAGGAACGGAAAGTTTCTTTGGGGTCACCATTTTTCTTCAGACAATACTGGGAACAATAGGCAACCATGCAGCTAACACATCAAACAATTTTATTTTGTAAATATTGGGGGGTACCAGCCCGACCTCCCCCACCCCCAATGTCTGCTGGCCTGATGTTATTGTATTTCATCAGAACTAATCCCAAACACGATAGATGTGAAACTCGAAATTGTTGGTTGACAGGTACTAAACTTGTGTAAATGTGGAGTGAGTAGCCAAGCTTCTCTGTCAGGTCTCGTTAGGCAGTTGAAGTTAAGCTTGGCCGTGTGTAGTCAGCATTTGGATGGGTGACTTTCCAGATGGATGACTAAACAACTCATTCCGCTGTCCTTCGGAAGGGACGTTAAACTAGGGGTCTCATGCCTGGATGCGGCTTGCATAGTAGGCCTAAATGAGCTAAAAGGCTAGAAATAACAGCTGAACTCTAGATAAAGTAGCAACAGCAACAGCAACAACTTGAAGTTGCTGTGGCGTCATGAATACAGCTACTTCTATATCGCCATTATCTTTTATGGCGACTAGCTCTAAAGGACACCTTTTCATCACCTTCTTTTCGTGCAATATGGATAATGAAATTAATGAATTTAGTTTTTTGTAGGCCGGTTTCGTTCCTGAACCATGGTGCAATGCAGCAGATATACTAAGATTTCTGAAACCGAATGAAGTTTACCGGCTTCTGAGCGGTATTTGGCGATTTTGTAAGGTAAGATAGGCTTTTTTTTAAGTCAAATTCATTGATTACACTGATTTCACTGAGCTCTTTAGCTCAATGGAAACGTCGTTTGCTCTCTGGTCATGCAGTCCTTGTTCGAGCTCTATATCTATAGCTGTATGCCACTTTTGGAAAAATCAAGGAAATTTAGAAGTCTAACATCTTGCTTTCTATACAACTTTTCTATTAATGGACGCCATTATGGAAATTTCTCGGGGTTTCAAGATACAGATATCTGATACTGTACACCAAATTCGTTCTAAACATCCAAAATTTTTGTCCAGGTTTAACTGTCCTAAATTCCAAAATAGTACCCGTTCGTTGAAAAGGTGTATATTACATATTTTCGTATCATCTGTTTTAGGAGCTGAACTTGTCACCATTGAAGTTTTCGGAAAAAGATGAATTTGGTAGACCTTCGATCGCGTTCCATCCAGGTTAGTGATTTCACTCATCGCGTTTTGGAATTTTAGAATGTTTCGGATAATTTTATGAAAGTTTCAAACAAAGACCCTTGGATCCAATTTACAGTTTCGTCAGAAGGAATCTCGGATTGGGAGGGGGGCTGAATAATTGAAAAGTATACGATGTCATAATGATTCAATTCAACTCAATTCAATTTTATTTGTAGAATAAAGAGCCTAAAACAATGTATAATTAATAATATAAAGACTTATTCTACACGACCCAAGAAAAGCAAAGCTTATCTAGCTTGGGCCGTTAACAAAACAAAATAAGAAAGATACAAAATACTATTGATTACATGACGTAATACTGACGTAATTATATGACGTAATATTGACGCAATATAGAATTATTAGATTGCATTTTCTTATTTTGTAGCGCAACTTGGAAATCTTCAGCAATTATACCGAGAACTTTTCCTCAAAAATATGGCTTCACTTGGTGTTCATTACAAACGGTTTTTCAAACCTGTTTTGAAACCGTAGCTCTCTGCCAGCCAGTGGCTTTGCTACCCCTATTCTATAAAGCTCTCCCTGGGAGAAATTTTCAAGTAGAACAATCGTCTGTCTAAAAGGATCGCAGGAAAAACCGTGGAGACATAGTAATCATTACTTCATTTATCACGAAGGCAAGATGTCTTGGCGTTGGGCGTTCAAGCTTTGGAGAAAAAATCTTTGACTCCGGTTTGAATTGTGAGAAACTGCTGCAAACATTTTGACAACAGAAGCAAAAGTTAAAGTACTAGGAGATGGACCTTGTCTTGTCAGAAACATTGAGTTAAACCTCAACGCTCTAAAAACAAACATTTTTTAAGAGGAAAAAGAATATGTTATCGCAAATTAACGTTTAACTTTCATACCATCGTAATCAAGATTGGCTCAAAATTTAATAAATACTGAACATAGATTTTTTTTCACAAAGGTCAAGGAAGAATTATTGTTCCCTATCTGTGATTTGAGTGATTTCGTGATTGTGATGTAATGGTTTTAGTGATTTTGTGGCTGTTTTTCGCTTATATGGCTTCATCTTGGTATCGAGGTCGTTGTAATTTTAAAATGGCGGGCTCTTTTCGGCCTAACTAACATTTTTGTGTTTTTCAGAGTTCTTTATACCTTTTAAGAGCTCAGCCGCGGAAGCTGCAGTGCGGTAAAATTTTTGGAGATACTTTATACACGCAAGGGTAAAAAAAAAAACGTCAAAATTTAGAACATGGATCGTCTGAATCTAATCTTGAGGAATAATTTCCATTTGGTAAAAGGCAAATTGGTGATTATTTCCTCCCTTTTGAGCATTGGTTGTATCATCTATGTCACCAACAGATGGTTTAATGCTAGGAAAAATTCAGAAGATAAGAAAAGAAAGAAAATTCCCCGAGATTCGGCTGAGAGCATTAAAGGTAGAAGACAATGGACTTTTTTAAAAATTGTTTTTCACATGCATTTTTTTAGGTTTGGATGGACTTCTTTAGTTTTTCATCCCATTTCTAGAATTGATTATTAAAGGTATCTTTTTATCTCATAGAGTGCTCTGTCCAGTTAACAAGAACAGATGTTATGATGCTGAACAATGGTAAGCTTTGTTTAAACCAAGAGTATTTGATCTTGCATCAAACCAGGGCTCCTGAACACCCAGACTGCAGAGTTTAGCACTTGCACACCGTTTGGTATAGAAAGAGTGCTTAGACTTTTTCGAAAATGTGGAGAGCCATGCTCCCCTGGGCACCATGGTTCCTGTGCTAATTGGACGGCTCGAAGGGCAAAAAATTTAGAGTTATGCACATCTTTGCCTCTTGCTTGATACACGCCAAAATCTCCATGTCTTTGGTTTTTTTGACTGCTTAGGTGTCCAGAGATGGTGCAAATTACACTCACCTATTCCCTTATTATGTCATGTAGAGGCAATGTTAATGGCATCAACATAGAAGTTCCTTGCAACCAGCCACATTTTAACGCCTTTTCTTTCAATGCTCTACACGCATTTTTTTTATAAGGAAGTTCGGCTAAGGGTCAGTACTGAAAATTCCTTAACTGATGATGAAAATTGAGTACTCAAGATTCCTTAGCAATTCCTTAACTTCTTACTTTGTGATTCTTCAAAACAACCAATGGTCAAGGAAATATAGGTCAGAAAGGTTTCAGAAGACGATTAGAAATGAATACTGATTGAAAACCATTGGCGATAAGTATTGCTTGCTCTGTTGATTCAAAACTTCATTTTTTAATCGAAATGCTAAGTTAAAGAAAAAGTCAGATTCCTTAGTTGTCTCCAGTCCAGTACTAGAAATTCCTTAAGTTTTTGCCAGCCCGAGTACTACCTTCCTTATAAAGCACTTCCTTATAAAAAAAAATGCGTGTATTGTGGTATGAAAAATGCTCTTTTTAGAGTTTTCTCCAATTTTCTTTCAGCACTCAATGACCTGGCATTTTCGATACATCAAATTGAAATTTTGATGCAAAAACTATCAGCAAGTGACACCTCAGTAGCAAAATCACTTGAAAAGAAAGTTCTTCATTTGAAATATCTCCTAAAAGATTTTCATTATACTGATGAATTAAACGATGAGAAAATAGAAGCTAAAAATCACAGGAAAAGAGTGAAGAATAACAAAGAGAAAACTACACATATCGTAAAACTTGAACCTGAAGAGATTGTTGATGGTGACTTTGAGAATGATGATGAAAGTTTGTATAGTGAAGATTCCTTTGTGTCTGCATCAGAGTTCCAGGACAGTGAGGTAATGCAAGAACAAGTCTATTCATTTTGCTGTAAACCAGTAGCATAAGGGAGGAAGTTAAGGGTCTTTTAGGTATTTTTCACTTTTGGGTACACAGGCTATAAGTATCAGTAAAAATATAGAAACTCAGACAGGGGCATACCCAAAGGGGGGAATAGGGGGTCTGGACCCCCACTTTTCTAAGATATACTAAAAGTAACTTGAGCTTGTTAAGCCAGTGTTGTAAACTCTTGAATAATCAGGGGGTTGAAGTTGCATGGAAGACCAATTTTCAATGATAATCTTAATGTTAAGTTTTTTCCTGTAGCTAAAGATCATGGAATGTACTGTCGTGGAGCAATTGGAGTTAGATGAAGAGCTGCACGACCTCTTTGCAGAGAATGGGTGAGTGTTAAGGTTTGGCTAAACTAGGAGACATGTGATGCATAACATTGATGTCCCCTCGGTGTCTCCCAGTTTAACCACCTCGGAAACTTTGTTACGTGCCACAAAATTTGTAGCAAGAGACACGCAAATATTTCTGGGAGACAACAGGAACATTTCTTGTCTCCGCGACATGCAAATGACTCGGGGAACATGTTGCTCGCATGTCACTCGCATGTTCAGCCACCCTGGTAGACACGCCGAATACAATATCGCGCACGACAAGTCTCCTAGTTTAGCCATAGCTTTATTTTTTTCCCATTTTAAGACAATAAAGAACGAAGATTCGATCATCTAAAATCGTTTTATCAACTCTGAATAAGCGTTAGAATGTATTTTTCAGTCATCTGGAATTATATGCATTGGGAATCGAAGAATATTCTAAGTCAGAGATTCCGGTGAGGAAACTTAGGTTAGTGGTTTTTTTAATACGCAAAATAAATGTGCGATTGTAATACACCTCGAATTCAGCATCGTTATATATAGTTAGGTAATACGATAAACGAGTTAAATTAGCGCGTGTTTGATTAAAGCGAACGTGAATTAGATTTTTGGACTAGAACTAGATCTAGATTTGGATTAGAGCTGGAATCAGTTAGCGATTAGAAGATTAAGGAATTTTTTGTAATGTCCAATGACTTTTTCTTCTATCTTGTAAGGACAAAGATGTTAAACTGCAATAACTGGAACTAGATCTAGATTTGGATTAGAACTGGAATCAGTTAGCGATTAGAAGATTAAGGAAATCTTTTTAATATCCAATGACTTTTTCTTCTATCTTTTAAGGACAAAGATGTTAAACTGCAAGAACGATGCAGATTTTAGAATAAAATTATTCTGTTTGAGAATTGCATTTCAGGTGAGGGTAAACTTGATGCAGATTGTTCCTTCATATATATTTATTATTATTTTACCTTAACTATAACTATAAAGCCGTTTTATCTCGAGCAATAGCGCAAACATCTTCAGTATGTCCAAAGATGTTTATGTTATCATTCGCAATCTTGAAGTTTTGCACGGGTCAGAGTCTATAAGGTTTTTTGCGATCTTTACTGTTTTAGGCAAAAAATTTTTGATTGTGTCTTACTAAATCATCAAGTTCCTGGCAAACGACAGTAAATGCACAGTCAAAGAAAACCACTCCACGTATCTGCCCGGAGGAGGTGCAAAACTTGTGCATTGATCAAGATGTATCAGTCTCACCCACCCACTTATAATTTACACAGGGAACGTACATTGTGGGTTAAGCCGCATACGAGAGAAAGGGGTGGTGGAACCTGGTACCTCTATCAATGCAATTTCAATGCAATTTCATTCGACACAGTTGTTTACGTCGATAAAACTTGAGATTACCTTGTTCCGCCACCTGTGATTTTGATTGAACTTGGTACCAAACCTTGTGGTACCGGTACAAAAGAACCCCCCTGTCATCCCCCTCCCTGCCATTGTGCCTTGAACTGAGCGTAAAACGGTCGTGGAACTGTGGCGTGAACGGATCGTTAGTCTTTTATAAATATCCCTAACGCCCAATGCATGTTTCATTTTATGCAGGACTTATTAGAACAAGATCGCTGGAGAACATGGTTTCTTCAACTTGGTCGCAAAAGCCTGGTGGATTTTCTGATTAAAGCTGGAAAGGTAGATTTTGATATCGAAGTTTAAATTACATTTCATTCCTAAGCAAAATGATTGTGCCTAGAACAAATGGATAATACTTTGTCTACCCTCACAGGATCACACCGCTTTTGAACGAGAGTTTGATGTCATCATCTCCTATTGTCAGCAAAAGGAAAATTGGAGTGACATAGAGGAAGAGCTAAATGGAAGGCAGGTAAGGGTTTGTTTGAAGGCAGGTAAGAACCTGGTCTTTATTTATAAATGGTCTGGTCTTTCCACTTGTGATTGCAGAAACATAGACCTTGGGCAATTTATTAATACAAATGTGCCTCTCTCTACCCATGTGTGTAAATGGGTACCTGGTCGGTAGTTATGAGTGCCGTGTGTGGTTGCATCCTTCAAGAAAACATGGCAGTATTTTGTTGTCTTGCGCTCTGTTTCTGCCTGCATTATATACAGTAACCCAATGCTTTATGCATCCAGACAAAGGGCAAATTGTAAATTCGACTCTAATAGCCCTAGGCTAGTAGTAGACTATAAAAACAGCAACTTTTTATTAATGAAATTAGTCTCTCGATTTCAAACTAGCAAGGATCTTAGGCTCTTGCCAAATGATCAAACATTGTTTGTCAAACATTTGAAATTTGTTTGTCAAGAAAATTGTTATAACCGTTTGGTCACGTCTCAATATATTGCTTTATCGTTACTCGTACAGAAACACTGCAAAACAAATTTTCCTTTTGTTGTTTGTGAAGCAATGTTTGTGACGTAGCCAAACAATAAATCATTGCTTGGTCAGCAAATTTCAAATTTTGACCAGCAATATTTGATCGTTTGGCCAGGGCCTTATTTTAACCCAAGCTGCCTGTCTAACTTGATCCACAAATTACTATTCCTCAGTATACCCACGCTAGCGAATCTGTAATCGCTACTCTGGTGGATAATCACTACTGTGGTGGTACTATTTGCGTACTGTGGTGGTAGTTTCTGCGTACTATGGTGGATAATCACTACTTGTGGTGGTTTACTATGCTTGCGGTGGTGGCAGTTTTGGCGTACTGTGGTCGATAATCACTACTTGTGGTGGGTTACTATGCTTGCGGTGGTGACAGTTTTGACGTACTGTGGTGGATTTTGGGCTATCTCTAAAATATGGATTATGGAATGATGGAGTGGAATGATGGAATGATGGAATGGAATGATGGAATGGTATCAAAATGCATAAATGCAAAAGAAAAGCAATTTCCAAACACATCGCGACAGTATTTTTAATTTTGAAAGTATAATGAAACAAAGACAGAGCCATTCCATATTTTAGAAAAATATGGAATGGCGAATTTTCTCAAAAATTACTCGCTTCTTTTTGCTGAAACCTTCCCCCAAGGGTTGTATATGACTAACAAACACATCTGAGTAGAACTTATGAAGATTTGGAGTCAATTGAAGGAATAATAAGGCCATTCCATATTTTAGAAAAATATGGAATGGCGAATTTTCTCAAAAATTACTCGCTTCTTTTGCTGAAACCTTCCCCCAAGGGTTGTATATGCCTTACAAACACATCTGAGTAGAAATTAAGAAGATTTGGAGTCAATTGAAGGAATAATAAGGCCATTCCATATTTTAGAAAAATATGGAATGGCGAATTTTCTCAAAATTACTCGCTTCTTTTTGCTGAAACCTTCCCCCGAGGGTTGTATATGCCTTACAAACACATCTGAGTAGAAATTAAGAAGATTTGGAGTCAATTGAAGGAATAATAAGGCCATTCCATATTTTAGAAAAATATGGAATGGCGAATTTTCTCAAAAATTACTCGCTTCTTTTTGCTGAAACCTTCCCCCGAGGGTTGTATATGCCTTACAAACACATCTGAGTAGAAATTAAGAAGATTTGGAGTCAATTGAAGGAGTTACGAGGCCATTCCATATTTTAGAAAAATATGGAATGGCGAATTTTCTCAAAAATTACTCGCTTCTTTTGCTGAAACCTTCCCCAAGGGTTGTATATGCCTTACAAACACATCTGAGTAGAAATTAAGAAGATTTGGAGTCAATTGAAGGAATAATAAGGCCATTCCATATTTTAGAAAAATATGGAATGGCGAATTCTCAAAATTACTCGCTTCTTTTGCTGAAACCTTCCCCGAGGGTTGTATATGCCTTACAAACACATCTGAGTAGAAATTAAGAAGATTTGGAGTCAATTGAAGGAATAATAAGGCCATTCCATATTTTAGAAAAATATGGAATGGCGAATTTTCTCAAAATTACTCGCTTCTTTTTGCTGAAACCTTCCCCGAGGGTTGTATATGCCTTACAAACACATCTGAGTAGAAATTAAGAAGATTTGGAGTCAATTGAAGGAATAATAAGGCCATTCCATATTTTAGAAAAATATGGAATGGCGAATTTTCTCAAAAATTACTCGCTTCTTTTTGCTGAAACCTTCCCCCAAGGGTTGTATATGCCTTACAAACACATCTGAGTAGAAATTAAGAAGATTTGGAGTCAATTGAAGGAATAATAAGGCCATTCCATATTTTAGAAAAATATGGAATGGCGAATTTTCTCAAAATTACTCGCTTCTTTTGCTGAAACCTTCCCGCTAGGGTTGTATAAGCCTTACAAACACACCCGAGTAAAAATTATCTCAAAATCGAGAAATACTGGACGGAAGCTTGAAACATGATTCTCAAGGAAGATGCTAATTTCCAAGTTGAGCACTGCTGTACTGGGCGGCCATAACCACTGTGGTCTGGTCTGATTGATAATTTGACAGATCCACTTGAAAAATTCAGACTAATGGCGACGCAAATATGCAATCATTCATATCACATTTCTAAATATGGTAGGCTATCTGCAAAACAAGGAATCGTAAAATTATTGATGCAGTGCATATGTTAACTATGGTAAAACGCACAAATCGAAAGTTTGACATAAATAATGTTCGAATTCGATGACTTGATTTTGCAAGTTTTTCTCACTCGCATATACTTTAGCTGAGCAAAAAAATACCAACTTTCACAACTCGTAGTTCCTTCAATCTACTCCAAACCCTGATTATTTATTCTGAGATGTGTTGGAAAGTTTTATTTTACCCTGGAGGAAGGTTTCAGGATAAAGAAGCAAGTAATTTTTGAATCTTCGCCATTCCATATTTTTCTAAAATATGGAATGGCCTTATTATTAATTCAATTGACTCCAAATCTTCTTAATTTCTACTCAGATGTGTTTGTTAGTCATATACAACCCTGGGGAAGGATTCAGCAAAAAGAAACAAGTAATTTTTGAGAATTCGCCATTCCATATTTTTCTAAAATATGGAATGGCCTTATTATTCCTTCAATTGACTCCAAATCTTCTTAATTTCTACTCAGATGTGTTTGTAAGGCATATACAACCCTTGGGGAAGGTTTCAGCAAAAGAAGCGAGTAATTTTTGAGAATTCGCCATTCCATATTTTTCTAAAATATGGAATGGCCTCGTAACTCCTTCAATTGACTCCAAATCTTCTTAATTTCTACTCAGATGTGTTTGTAAGGCATATACAACCCTAGGGGAAGGTTTCAGCAAAAAGAAGCGAGTAATTTTTGAGAAAATTCGCCATTCCATATTTTTCTAAAATATGGAATGGCCTTATTATTCCTTCAATTGACTCCAAATCTTCTTAATTTCTACTCAGATGTGTTTGTAAGGCATATACAACCCTCAGGGGAAGGTTTCAGCAAAAAGAAGCGACTAATTTTTGCGAAACTTCGCCATTCCATATTTTTCTAAAATATGGAATGGCCTTATTATTCCTTCAATTGACTCCAAATCTTCTTAATTTCTACTCAGATGTGTTTGTAAGGCATATACAACCCTCGGGGGAAGGTTTCAGCAAAAAGAAGCGAGTAATTTTTGAGAAAATTCGCCATTCCATATTTTTCTAAAATATGGAATGGCCTTATTATTCCTTCAATTGACTCCAAATCTTCTTAATTTCTACTCAGATGTGTTTGTAAGGCATATACAACCCTCGGGGGAAGGTTTCAGCAAAAAGAAGCGAGTAATTTTTGAGAAAATTCGCCATTCCATATTTTTCTAAAATATGGAATGGCCTTATTATTCCTTCAATTGACTCCAAATCTTCTTAATTTCTACTCAGATGTGTTTGTAAGGCATATACAACCCTTGGAGGAAGGTTTCAGCAAAAAGAAGCGAGTAATTTTTGAGAAAATTCGCCATTCCATATTTTTCTAAAATATGGAATGGCCTCGTAACTCCTTCAATTGACTCCAAATCTTCTTAATTTCTACTCAGATGTGTTTGTAAGGCATATACAACCCTAGGGGAAGGTTTCAGCAAAAAGAAGCGAGTAATTTTTGAGAAAATTCGCCATTCCATATTTTTCTAAAATATGGAATGGCTCTGTTTTTGTTTCATTATACTTTCAAAATTAAAAATATTGTCGCGATGTGTTTGGAAATTGCTTTTCTTTTGCATTTATGCATTTTGATACCATTCCATCATTCCATTCCATCATTCCATCATTCCACTCCATCATTCCATAATCCATATTTTAGAGATAGCCTTATGACTTTTTATAGCTATTATATATTTTTAACTCTTACTTTCATGACAGGACCCTTAAGATAACAGCATTTCAATATGCTGATAGGCTATCCTGTATAAATATTCGTGTTATTATTATTATTATTACAGGCTATGCAACAGCGTAAAAACGCGCAGAAAGGATCAGACGCATGTTTTATAAGTTAAATCGACTATCGACTATAGTTCTTCTCTTTATTCCAGGCTTTAACCACTGCTGTTTGGTCACTCCTGAAAGCCAAGACTCGTATGTTGCAGGTAGTGTATGAATAACAGTAATTCAGCCTGCTGATTGGCTAGATTTAGCAACCTTACTACGTATAAATATCTAACTAATTAACTGTTAAATCTAAACTTACTACTTGATTGACTTACTGCTGACAAATCTACTAAGAATGAATTCACGGAATACCTTTGGAGCTAACTTACTAATAAACTTTAAAAAGAACTAACTTACTCACTAACTAACCGACTTGCTACCTAACGTTACTAAATGATTCACTTACTAGCAAACTAAACAGACTAATTTACTAACTATGCTACTAACTAACCAACTAACTAACTAACTAACTAACTAACTAACTAACTAACTAACTAACTAGCTAGCTATCAACTTAATTAACTGACTCATTAACTAACTAGGTAAATAAGTAACTAAATAAAAAGCTAAATAACTAAATACGTAACTAACTATTTTACTAAGTAACTAACTATGTCAATAACTGAAGAACAAATTAAGTAGGCCTTTAACTAACTAGTTAACTAACTAGCCAATTTGCTAACTAACTAGCAAACTAACTAACCGACTAATTAACTAACTAACAAACTAATCAACCAACTAACTAACTAGGTAACTAATTAGACAATCAACTAACTAACTAACTAACTAACTAACTAACTAACTAATTAACTAACTAACTAGCTAACTAACTAACCAACGAACAAGCTAACTAACTAACTAACTCACTAACTAACTAACTAACCAGCCAACTAACTAACTAACGAACTAGCTAACTAACTAACTAACTAAATGACTTGCTAACTCACTAACTAACTAGTTACTGACTTACTAACTAAATAACTAACTAATTAACTAAATTACTAACTAACCAACCAGCTAATTAATTGAATAACGTCTGAACAACAACTGACCGGCAAAAGCTAATGCGAGGCAAAAAACTGAGCCACTTACAGCTTGATGACTTTCAATGGGCGATAATTATAGGAACGACATGTGCTCCTTTACAGCTGTAAAGCTGTATATAAAGCTGTTTTTTTACAGCTACATGTGCCAACAAATACAAATGAGATATTTTCATTCTTGCAGAATCCAGATGTATTTATGTCAAGACTATACCTTGTATCACAATATCTCACGCCGGTTCTCGTCTGGGGTTTCTTAGGCCCTGCTGATGAAAATCTAAAAGAAACTTGCAAAACATTCAAGGTAAACATAATTCTCGGATAGCAGAATCTGCTCAGTGACATGCTAAACAGACTATTCATAGAGTCTACTCGTTTCCGTTCCCCAAATCACTACCCCTACAGGTCGTAGATTCATAGCTCAAGAACCCCCGACCAACGTTAGCGAAAAGGGTGATGTCTAAAAGAGAGGGTGCTTACTAACATACTTCAAGTTTCAGAGTGGGCGTTTTTCGCAAGGGGGATACGTAACTAATGGATGGGTGGGGATGTGCCGCCCAGATTTTTCAAAGCCCCCCCCCCCCCACTGACAAGCCTTAAATTATTAGTACTAATTGGGAGAATATTGAGAGTAACACAAGACTTTCAACAATCATGGACAAAATTGTTGAGACTATCCTGAAAAAGTCCGTTCAGATTCCTTACTTTCCCCACCTACCCCCTCCCCCAGTTCAATATTGGATAGTTTGCTTAATTCACACCAAATTAACCGATCCATCATGCGGGTGACATTGTGTAATGATGATATCCGTGAGAAGGTGATCAACAGCGAATGGGGAGGAGCAAAGATATTGACCCCCAATATGACTGAGTATGTATCTGTCTCAACATTTTTGTCCATGATTATTAAGACTATTAATACTTGACATTTACTGAACATTTTGACGCGATTTTAACGCTATTCTCACTCAAATAATTGTATTATTCTCCTCAAA